>OY757910.1:85654236-85781736 GCA_963585895.1 Sepioteuthis lessoniana
CCATCCTTGAGAAAATCTCGTACAAAATGTTTACGTCGGTTAAAAATATTTCTCCATATTAGTTTATGGTAAGGGTTTCTAATTTCTGTAAATTCGACTAACAAAAGATTTCATATGGTTTCTTTCTTTCGGTTACCGCTATATACATTTTGATAAACATTATATATGTAATATATTTTGGCAGCAGTTTTTCTCTTACGCATTTTTCGGTTAAAGCCACTGATGTCTATCTACTTCATTGGGTTAAACTATTAGATATTAAAATTTGAATTGAGCGACGTGCGAAAATGAAGTAGCTAACAATTGCTTACATATTTTTGTATATATTGTACGCCAATACTAGTCCACAATAATATATATATATATATATATATATATATATATATATATATATATATATACACTGGGGTTTTTTTTGTTGTTTTTCTACTGTTTTTTGTTTTTCTTAAACCCTTTTTTAAATTATAAGGAGGATATATAGACTTTCTACACACACACACACACACACACATATATATATATATATATATATATAAGTTGAAAAAATGATAAGACAGAAATAATATCCCTTAAATTTTTCTCAACCACATTCGACCTTAGGTAATCGTCAATAGAAGAGTTTTGTTTCTTAAAAGTTTTTAAAAAATCAAATATCACATAAGAAACAACAAAAAAACCCAACAAAATGGCATATCGATGTATTATAGATAGATAGATAGATAGATAGATTTGAGGACTATAACAATGAATATGTTTATTTCATGAATCTGTTTATTTATATGTGTTTGTGCGTGTTTCTCTGTGAGTGGGTGTATGTAAATGTGTTCGTATATATATATATATATATAGATGAGCGTGTGTGTGTGATATATATATATATATATATATACACACATATACACATATATATATATATGTGTGTGTGTGTGTTCGAAAATGTGTGCAGAGATGTTCTCATGTATTTTCTGAGTTGTTTGTATACCTATACGCACGGCTGTGTAACCTGGATATAAAGCACATTGATTCAAGCTCGCATGCAAACGCACATGGGAATTTGCTACTCGGCAAACAACTAAATGCCTTATTGTATGAATTCGATGTTTATTGCCTCAAACGAACACGTGATACATTTTTTCCGTTTGTAATTGAGACACGCAATTATTTTGCTGATGTTGTCGAACCTGTTCTTGCCTACAGGTAGAAATGACAGTGCCGATAAAAGTGAAATCCCGAAACATGTCAGTATCACTTTTTCTACTTAATCACAAATAGATAGATAGATAGATAGATGGATAGATTGTTAACAGAATATTATATATATATATATATATATATATGAATATGTATATATATATATAAATGTATATATATATATGTATCTATATATATGTATATATGTATACATATATATATATATATATTTATATAATGTTATTCTGTTATCTATCTATCTATCTATCTATCTATGATGCCTTATAAGCTCTTTCCCTCTCATTGTATATATATATATATATATAATGAGAATGAAAGCGCTTATTAAGCATCACAGATAGATAGATAGATTGGGAACAGAATAACGATATATATATATATATATATATATATATATATATATACTCACACACACACACATACACACACACACACACACACACATATATATACATATATATATATATATAATGTAATTCTATTCTCTATTTATCTATCTATCTGTGATGGCTAATAAGCTCTTTCACTCTCATTATATATATTTTTTTTGTATATATAATGAGAGTGAAAGAGCTTATTAGGCATCACAGATAGATAGATAGATAGATAGATAGATAGATAGATAGATAGATGCGAATCCAGTTAATTCGCTAGATATCTATATAGAAAGAATCTGAATCCCATAAATGTTTACAAAAAGACTGTGCCAAATAGACATAGAAATAATGATCTGATTGAGTAGATAGATAGATAGATAGATAGATAGATAGATAGATAGATAGATAATGAACATAATAAGGTTATATATATATATATATATATATATATATATATATATATATATATGATAGGAACGAGAAGATAAGGACAGAATAAAAACAGAGACAGAGACAGACAGAGAGACAGAGAGATGACTGATTAGGATAAACTGAAGTAAATTTTTAAAGACAAATCAATTGACAAAATAGATTTTATTTGTCTTGTTTAGTACAAGTTTATTTTTAAGTTGTTTTCTTGCCTCGGATATAATTTTCTATTTGAAGTTTCGCTTTGTGTTGTTTGCATATCAATATCTTCTATTTTGGGGCACATTATCTTCACTGTCGCGCTCACAAGATATGCAATAATGACACAGGCATTTTAAGGGTAACTCCAAGTAAACTACGAAAAATACTTGTATTTGAATATACTTGCTGTCACTCTATCTCCTTCGTAACCACCAGAGCTCTGGTATGAATAAGATGAATAATAATAATAATGATAATAACAATAATAATAAAGCGAATACAAAACGATCAATCATATAATAAGAGAATGCAGTAAATTAGCACAGAAAGTGTATAAGACTAGACACAAATGGGTGGGCAAGTTGGTCCACTTGGAACTGTGCAAGAAATTTAAATTTGATCATTCGAACAAATTATATAAGTACAATCCAGAATAAGTCCTGGAGAATGAGACATACAAACTCCACTGAGATTTTGACATATAAACGGATCACTTCATCTCGGCCAAACGACCAGGCCTTATAATAATCAACAAAAAAAAAGGGAACTTGCAGAACTATGGACTTTGCTGTCCCGGCTGACCACAGAGAAAAATTGAAAGAAAGCGAGAAGGATTAGTACCTCAACTTTGGTAAGAAATTGAAAAAATTATGGAACATGAAAGTGACGGTTATACCAATTGTAATTGTTGCTTTTTGGTACAGTCACCAAAGGATTGGTAAAAGAACGAGTGGACTTGGAAATAAGAGGACGAGTGGAGACCGTCCAAGCTACAGTATTATTAAGATCTGTCAGAATCCTGAGAAGAGTCCTGCAGATTTGAGGAAACTTGCTGTCATTCAAACTCCAGTGAAAGACCAACAGCTAACGGTGATGCGAAAAATTCTTAAGGAGTAAAAATAATAATAATAATAATAATAATAATGTTAATAAATTCTCTGGATTTTAAACAACAAATGGATCATGTAATCACCACCAGAAGACCAGTATCACTTTTTCTACTTAATCACAGATATGTGACGTTACCCCTTCGGCCCCCACGTTACATCAACTTCTTCGAACCATTTCACTTTATCTTTACGGCCGGTGATCAACTAGTGGTTCCGATAGGGGTATCGCACATTTCTTTACGTTACAAGAATTACAATCGAAGGAGCGGGAGAAAAAAAGAACAAACGAACAATATGTTTGGGTTGACTCAAATGCAGAAGGAGAGTTATGTAACATTGTGCATGTGTAGACTAACGCTAGTGTGGATTCTAGCGAAACTTCTACAAAGCTACTGGAATGCCGACTCATCTTCCCTCACTGCTCTGGACCTCATCTCATCCGACTCGTCTCTCTGCTCCGATGTCGACTGGTCACTCGCGTCACCCTTCGCCAACTCCAACTTCTCCGTCCCTTTGTCTCACACTCTGACTGACGTTCCCTTCCTACTTCCGGTCACGCCGAGATCTCAAGTCCAAAACCCTTTATCTGGTTTCGCGCCAAAACAGACAAAGGAATCGTCTGCTTGGCAGACCACCTACATAGTGTTACAGATAGATAGATAGATTGTTAACAGAATAATATCATATATATATATATATATATATATATATATATATATATATATATATATGAGTATGTATATTGCGGGGTAGGTTATTACAAAAAACGCGTGGTCAAACTAGGAAAGCCATTAAACCTTGGCCGTAGATATGAATATTTTGTTAACAAACAAAAAGAAAGAAAAAAAAACGAACTTACTATTTAGTGAATTTTGACATTCCGGCTGACTACAGTAAAAAATAAAAGAAAGCGAAAAGAAAAATAAATAGTTGGACCCAGTCAGATAAATTTAAAAGCAGTGAAACATGATGGTGACGGTGATAGCAGTAGTAACTGATGCGCTTGCAACAATTCCCAAAAGTTCAGGAAAATGTACAGACGAATTGGAAATCAGTTTACAGCATTGTTGAGATCGCCCAGAATAATAATAAGAGACTTGCTGTTACTCAGACTCCAGTGAAAGATCACTAGCAACGTTAGAGTGAAAAACTTACAAGGAGCAAAATAATAATCATAAAGCCTGGCAGTAAGTATAACAAACTTAAAGAAACGCATAGTTGAATGAATATCCGATGAGAAAGAAATATGGTCAAATCAAAGAAAATAGAATTGAAAATAAAACATTAATGATCTATTTTTATTCGTTTTTAAAAGCTAAAATTCATCGAAATGAATTAGTCGCATTATTTATTTTCAGTGAAATTATGTCATTATCCTGATTTTTCATGTTTTCTTACGGGTTAATGGCAAGCATTGAATCCACCCTAGGGACCTTTTGCGGGGTAGGTTATTACAAAAAGACGCGTGGTCAAACTATGAAAGTGTTGGGTATCACCTACCTTTTCAGCATAATGAGCTGTTCTATCTGCCATGTATGGTAGTAGCGGAGATCAGTCTGAGAATAAGCCTACCAGTCAGACCAGAAGAGCCGTTCTTATTGTTGAAGTATATCATTACTCTATCAGTAATCCTATGTTCTTATTACTAACAGTCTCTCTCTTGTAAATACTCTTTCCTGTAAATATAAATATTTCCCTCACATATCGTGGTTTGTCTTATTATTACTACTACTTGTGTTCACTAACCAGAACACAAAAGAAAGCCATTAAACCTTGGTCGTAAACATGAATATTTAGAGAAATACATTGCTGTAAGAAGTTAAGCTAAAAGAATTCGGATGTACAAATATTAGTGATAGTAACAACGCAACAAAGGGAAATGAAAAAATGAATTAATTAGATGAAAAAGAATTTTTTATGTAGTAGAATTAAGGATATAAGATTAACCCACAAAGCCAAATCAGGAAAAAAGGAACAATTGGACTTAAAGTTAAAACCTTAAAATCTTTAACGCACATATATAAGATAATTTGTAACCCACTGGGGGTAGTAATTCCTCCTTGAAAGAGTACCAGGTCATATATGTAACGGCAGATAATAATCAGACCCCCTTGGTTTGGTATAACCACATTATACTACCCATGAAAACTGACAAATACAAATACAATTGACCGTGGGAATCAGATGACTGATCTGAGTGTCATGATCGGCAGATGCTCCAAGATGGGGATCTAATTGGCATCCTGAGAATGTCGGATGCTTTGATTTCAGTTACACAAATAGACCAAAGCAGCACTTCAGTTAAGAAATACCAAAGGAAAAATGGAATAGAGAAGAAAACAAAATTGTAAAACACACTTGTTTTAAAGGCAATCCCGCACAAAGAGGTTATAGATAAACGATGATCGAAATTTCGTCAGAATCTGGCAAGTTTGATGCAAGACAAATACTTGCCAGTTTCTTAAACATCAAGATACTTGAAATATATTTGCAGGTAAGTTGTGAAGAATGTGCTCAAGAGTCCTCGGAACGATCTTAAATACAAAATATTGAAAACTAAAATATTACGGAACCCATCTCTATAACATCATTGTAAGCACAAGATGAAAGAAACAGAAACAATGTAGAGATAATCTAAAACTCACGAATGAAAAGAAGGCAATATCACCATCCCTCAAGAATCAGGACAGAAAAAAGTTAAGGTAAAAATTGAAAAGGTAAAGAAATCATTTTTAAAAAATAATTTTAGCAGATAACATCTGCGAACAAAACGATTTAACTTATGAAGGAGCAAAACTAATAATAATTTTTAAAAAAGTGATAAAAGTGTCATAGCTTAAATAGAAAGATAAAACCTGAAGTGGAAATGAGGCTAGAAGGACAAATTAAGAAACTGTGAAATTGAGCAAAAGTACTAAAGAAAGAAAAACACACAAGGCACAATGAAATGAAAAGACCGAAAAATAACAGCAAACAAGACTGACAAGTAAACTGGAATAAATAAAACATATTGGCAAAAGAAAGGAGACTCAGAACATGCTAAAACAGGTTCAAGCAATACAAACAAATTAAGACCAACAGTTAAGTGGGAGATGCACTAGGACTTATCAACAATCGGATGCAAAGGAAACAAAACAGTTTTTGAGCAAGATCTAAAATCAGAAAGAACATTACAAAAAAAAACTGAATGGATAAATGGCTTTAAAAAAGAATAACAAGGATTTGGAAAAGGCTCAAAGGCGAACATATACCTGGACTCACTAAAAGCAACACACAAGAAAACACCGAACTGGAAAATACCAAATGGTATATACACAAACCAGAATCTCTCCTAGGGAATGGGATGCATAAAAATATCTGGGATTTTGAGATACAAATGGATCACCTCATCCCAGTCAGAAGATCAGTTCTAGTGTTAATTAACAAGGAGAAAGAATTTGTCATCAAGTGAATTTTGCCGTTACGTGAAAATAAAAAAAAAACGAAAAGATGGCCAAATACTAGGATCTTGCCAGAGAACACAAAAACCCGATGAAGATGCAGGAGGCGGTACCAATTGTTTTTGGAGCGTTTGGAACTGTATCCAAAGGTTTGGGAAAAAAGACTGAAGCACCAGGAAATCTGAGGAAGAAACGAGATCATCCAGACCACAGTATTGCTAAGATCGGCTAGAATACGAAGAAAAGTCCTGGAGATTTGAGAAGACTTGCTATCACTCAGACACTAGCTAGTGTGAAAAACTCACGACGAGGAGTGAAATAATAATAGAAAACAAAAAAAATGAAATAATTTTCTTGGAAAGGATAATCGGATTAACTATAGATTATAATCTCTTTCCAAATGAAAAAAAGCACCGTATTAAACTCGGTTTCGAATTTGACTTTTTTATTGTCTCGGTTGACATATGTAGCTCATATCGAAGCGGCTGTTTTTCTGCTTCGCCAGACGCGGGGCATAATCATAGCCATAAGTCATGTTTTTTACGACTCAAATCAAATATAATGAATGGCGGAGATGATGCTTAGTGGCGGTGTAGTAAAGAATTCAGGTCAGCGTTTCATGCGAAAAGTAACATTAAAAAGTAGATTCTTAGGATATCGTACTATTGAGATTTATTCTGTTCGTTAGAAATTGCAACTGCGACCACAATGTCAAGTGGAATGCGTAAGTTATAATGAATGAAAGAACAAACAAACGTGTATGTGTACAATCAAAAGAAAACAGAAAATCAAATAAGTACAGATTTATACTAGAATAGAACATGAAGGAAACAAGAGATGTAGATACTGGGTTAAGGTGATACATATATACCTAGCAAAAAATTCAATAAATTTTGCCAACCATGAAATAATGATACAAGAATAGAACATTAAGGAAACAAGATATGTAGATACTGGGTTAAGGTGATACATATATACCTAGCAAAAAATTCAATAAATTTTGCCAACCATGAAATATTGATACGAGAATAGAACATGAAGGAAACAAGAGATGTAGATACTGGGTTAAGGTGATACATATATACCTAGCAAAAAATTCAATAAATTTTGCCAACCATGAAATATTGATACGAGAATAGAACATGAAGGAAACAAGAGATGTAGATACTGGGTTAAGGTGATACATATATACCTAGCAAAAAATTCAATAAATTTTGCCAACCATGAAATATTGATACGAGAATAGAACATGAAGGAAACAAGAGATGTAGATACTGGGTTAAGGTGATACATATATACCTAGCAAAAAATTCAATAAATTTTGCCAACCATGAAATATTGATACGAGAATATAACATTAAGGAAACAAGAGATGTAGATACTGGGTTAAGGTGATACATATATACCTAGCAAAAAATTCAATAAATTTTGCCAACCATGAAATATTGATACGAGAATAGAACATGAAGGAAACAAGAGATGTAGATACTGGGTTAAGGTGATACATATATACCTAGCAAAAAATTCAATAAATTTTGCCAACCATGAAATATTGATACGAGAATATAACATTAAGGAAACAAGAGATGTAGATACTGGGTTAAGGTGATACATATATACCTAGCAAAAAATTCAATAAATTTTGCCAACCATGAAATAATGATACAAGAATAGAACATTAAGGAAACAAGATATGTAGATACTGGGTTAAGGTGATACATATATACCTAGCAAAAAATTCAATAAATTTTGCCAACCATGAAATATTGATACGAGAATAGAACATGAAGGAAACAAGAGATGTAGATACTGGGTTAAGGTGATACATATATACCTAGCAAAAAATTCAATAAATTTTGCCAACCATGAAATATTGATACGAGAATAGAACATGAAGGAAACAAGAGATGTAGATACTGGGTTAAGGTGATACATATATACCTAGCAAAAAATTCAATAAATTTTGCCAACCATGAAATATTGATACGAGAATAGAACATTAAGGAAACAAGAGATGTAGATACTGGGTTAAGGTGATATATATATACCTAGCAAAAAATTCAATAAATTTTGCCAACCATGAAATATTAAGAACAAAGACTAGTTCATAGGAAAAGTCTCCGTTGCATATATTCTATTAAATTCACTTGGCAAGAATATAAACTCCCTTATCACAACCCTAGTTATAAGTTAAATCATACATCTACTTTACTCCTACAAAGATGTCAATGGGATTAAATTACTCACGAAGGTTGATATGCCATTAAGCAAAGAAAGCTACCAACTAAACAAGTCCATATTCCTCGGTAGCAATATCTCATCTACTGAAAGCGATATCATCATAGGCATTGTATGTTTACACCACTTGGACGTTAACGAAACGCCTGGAGAAAAAGCTAAGAACTACGCAAGGATTCTACATACTGTCTGGAAGAAATAGTGAAAGCAGCAACCTGCAAAACAGCAGTTGTACGGCCACTTACCTCACATCTCAAAAATCATCCAAGTAAGACGAGCAAGTCATTCAGGGCATTGCTGCAGAAGTAAAGACACACTTATAAGTGATGTTTTATTTTTACTATCATCGAAAGAATCGACGAAAAATTAATCGGAAAACATTACGGTGATCATAGAAACACTCGAAGATAAATGAAAATCATTATCATCATCATCATCATCAAGTCGCGCTAACAGCACGGATTCCCTGGCAGTGTCCCGCATGCCTTGTTTGTCTTACTTGGATAAGATTACCATAAAAGTATATATCGTCTTCAAAAAGCCCTCAAAAGCTCTGACATCTAGCCAAATGCCCCTTAATGAGCCGTTTTGAAATAGGATGGACAGATTTCTGGTGACACATAAAAAGCTAGATAAACAAACCACGCGTGATCCAGTTAGTGTTTGAACGTCTTCCTGATGGGGCCAGAGATTGAATGTATCATTTACGTATCTAAGCCATAATGATGTCTTTAATGAAGTAGATCTGAATGCCATTTCTTCGATGCATTCCATGAATAGCGAGAAATGCTTACTATAACTTAACACTCGTTCTCAGTTATGGTTAATGGAATTTGAACAATCTACCCATGTGGATTAGATAAAGGGTTTGGGTCGAAGTTCTGAGTAGGTTCCTGAGTTTAACGTGAATCATCAGAAAAAGGCCGAAGGGCACATCGACTGAAACGTTGTGAATATAACAATGAAGATGGAGAGAATTGTCCGAATTATTAAAAAAACACCCGGCCTATGCTTAGCATGTATCTTCCAAAATTAAAGCCCAGTGTTAGGTATCCTGACAACAGATATATAAACGTCAGTTGAAGACACTTGGATATCAGAAAATCATTTTTATTTAACGAAAGGAAATGTTACATCTCAATTCATTTTTCGTCACTTCTCTTATCGCGATTCAAATTTTTTCAAAACTATTTTTAAAACAAAAAAAAAACAAACTTTTTCACAAAATAACTTTTCCCCTGACGATGTCCAAAGGTAAAAACTAGTTGAGAAGAATATAAGAATAAATACCTTTAAAAATATTCTTTTTTGTCTTATCACTTTTATTCAGCAAAAATTGCCCATGTTCCATCGGTATTCCCTCTGTGGGGCATATTAAGCGCAGGGCAATAAACCCCGTCCTTACTCGTTTTTAGTAAAGCTAAATCATTTTCATATGAATGGGTTGCGTCTGTTTTGAAACACGTTGTTTGTTTGTTGGTTTGTTTTCTTTGTTTAATAGCATATCAACCGTTGCCGGTTATTTAATTCCAAGGCCATTCCCCTAGAAGAACAGTAGTGGTACTATTTAACCCATAGCTGGGAGGATAAGGGGGTTCATACCTTTCCCAAGGGTATTTGCCCGAAAGTGAACGTAATAGCGCGACTAGAGTTCGAACTCGTCTACTACGATTCCGCAGTCCATCGCTTTAACCATTACACCACGTCATCTCATACGTGATGATCACGTTTTGGTTGTTATATCAATTCAAGGTTATCTGAATCATTGAACGTGAAAAATTTAATAAATTATAGATGGTGTGATAATACTTAAATTCTTTTCCCGAAACTTTATACTCAGAAAAATTTGGATTAATGAAAAATTCAAGTTAATTAATCACGACCACCGTGATTTCCGAAATAAATTGACAAAATTCACTTAATAAAAAAAAGGAAGAAAAAACATGGTCATATGTTCCATCTTTTTTTTTTCTTTTCTATAAATCCAAAGAGAAAATGAATAATTTCAATGTTTCTAAAACCATTTATCTTAATTATTAACTCAAGTACAAAAATGTTTTTGTTAATTACCAGTTAAAGGTTCGTAACTTATTTGAAAAGGTTCGTAACTTATTTGAAAAGGTTCGTAACTTATTTTGGTTAAGGCACTCTTTTCTACTCAATCAGAACCTTCAGATGTCAAAGAAATAAAGGTTTCATTATTTGACATAGAAACAAACATGCGTAGTGATCAATCTAAAAACTTTTTACCTTTTGGTTGGCACTTTTTTTTTTTTATTTAGTGACAAATTCACTTTTTGACTTTTAAGAATCTACAAATATTCTATCTGGATGAAATATCTTTATGAGTTATTCATAACAGAACAATATTTTCATCTTTGCAACGAAATTTCAGCTCCCCACCTCACAACCACCCCTACCACCTGCCTTTTCGATATGTATATATGCATTGTATTTCTCAGTGAGTGTGTTACACAATATTGATATGATTTCTATATGATTTATGAATAAGTACACCCACGAATTAATTTCAGGAGCTGCCATGGCAAGGAGTCCTAAAGTCACTTTGTTTTTATAATGTTTTTATGACGGGGTGAAATTTGCCATGTAGGTTCATTTTTAGGCTTTCTCACCAACTTTGAAAAATATGCCGCCAAGACAGACATGCGTGCGAGTCAATAGAATCGAAATGAGAAGTTAAGAACAAACTGCTTTTTATGAGAGCTTTGGTGAAGACAAAAACATAAACACCTATAGCAAATTGAAAACTTGAAAAAAATAAGTCGTATTGAAGATCGTGTGTTTATTTGTTTGGGTTTTATGGCATATCAACCTTTTGAAGGTTATTTAATGCCAAATCTATTTTTATACAAATAAAATATCCTATAGCATTAGTACACAGTTTGTCAAAACATTTTTTTCTCAAGCAGTTCGGTTTAGCATTTGTACGCAGTTTAAATATCAAAACAGTTCTATTTCGAATAATTCAGTTTAGTATTAGTACGCAGTTTAAATATCAAAACAGTTCTATTTCGAATAATTCAGTTTAGCATTAGGACGCAGTTTAGATATCAAAACAGTTCTATTTCGAATAATTCAGTTTAGCATTAGGACGCAGTTTAAATATCAAAACAGTTATATTTCGAATAATTCAGTTTAGCATTAGGACGCAGTTTAGATATCAAAACAGTTCTATTTCGAATAATTCAGTTTAGCATTAGGACGCAGTTTAAATATCAAAACAGTTCTATTTCGAATAATTCAGTTTAGCATTAGGACGCAGTTTAAATATCAAAACAGTTATATTTCGAATAATTCAGTTTAGCATTAGTATGCAGTTTAAATATCAAAACAGTTCTATTTCGAATAATTCAGTTTAGCATTAGTACGCAGTTTAAATATCAAAACAGTTCTATTTCGAATAATTCAGTTTAGCATTAGGACGCAGTTTAAATATCAAAACAGTTCTATTTCGAATAATTCAGTTTAGCATTAGTACGCAGTTTAAATATCAAAACAGTTCTATTTCGAATAATTCAGTTTAGTATTAGTACGCAGTTTAAATATCAAAACAGTTCTATTTCGAATAATTCAGTTTAGCATTAGTATGCAGTTTAAATATCAAAACAGTTCTATTTCGAATAATTCAGTTTAGCATTAGGACGCAGTTTAGATATCAAAACAGTTCTATTTCGAATAATTCAGTTTAGCATTAGGACGCAGTTTAAATATCAAAACAGTTCTATTTCGAATAATTCAGTTTAGCATTAGGACGCAGTTTAGATATCAAAACAGTTCTATTTCGAATAATTCAGTTTAGCATTAGGACGCAGTTTAAATATCAAAACAGTTCTATTTCGAATAATTCAGTTTAGCATTAGTACGCAGTTTAAATATCAAAACAGTTCTATTTCGAATAATTCAGTTTAGCATTAGGACGCAGTTTAATTCTCTTTGACCCATAGATATCAGGGGCTACCACTCCGGGCCAGAGTAAACCTGGGAGCGATGGCAATTAAAGCGTAATCAAGATTCCACAAAGGTCCAGCATTACTGGAACCTCACCATCAGATTGTTTAGTGGCATGTCTAGGACACACATTTAGAGAGGGGCTTTATCCCTCTGCAGAGGTGCAGTCGGTGTATTCTACAGCCCCAACCGACTGGGCAAGTCGTATAGAAGCGCAGGTACCAAAGCTTGTAAATATATATATATATGTGTGTGTGTGTGTGTGCACTGCAAAAAAGTTAAATAGCTGTGGACCAGCAAAACCTTTATGAGATAATGGCTCTGAGTCGAGCATTGCTTTTGCATCATGTACACATGTAACCATAGACTTGGGGAAAAAAGAACATTATAGATTTTTATTAGAACAATAAACTTAAATGGTCTGACGTAAAGAATAAAGCGATTTCTCGTCCAACTAAATGATTATTTGACGTTAAAGCCTTCCACTGTGTACAATAAGTATACATGAAAATAGATCCAGCCGTTTGGACCTAATTTGAGAATAGACTAATAAACACTTCCAAATTATTAATGTACATGTCTGTATGTACCTATGTTTAAATGTGGCACGTTCAATGAATAAGATGAATTTTACCCAAGGAGTAGGCAATAGAAAGTACTGTATACAGTTGCACTTTTTTCACGGAAATCAATAGTGATGGGTCTTTTCATTTTCTCGAAAACTGTCAACATGACCTACTTTACTGATCGCTGCACTCGGAACTTTTACTTTACAAGAGAGTATTTTTTCCACACCATGTACAGTATTTTTAGACTCAGGTTCGTAGTGGCAAACCCACGTTTAGCCCATTTGTTAGCTTTTTTTTTTATACTAACACCATGTTTCTCCGTAGATATCATACCTTCTTATATAAATTTTACATGGTTTGCGCATCTCTGTCAGCAAAACTTTGGTGACATACCTAGAGCATTCTGTTTAATTTGCCGGCATTTCGAATAGCTTCAAAATAAATATATTTTCCAAGATTAAAATGTTTTTAGCAATAAACCAATTCCAAACAATGCAGAGTTTACATTTATGGAAGAAAATTCTGAAAAAAATTGCTTTATCTTTTAAAAAAATCTTATTTATTGAATGTGCATTTTATTTTGCCGTGTATTTAGTAACCCTCCTCTTCAAATCAATCTGATGGGCCAATCGCTTTTATTGTTGAACCCCACCAAAAAATAATTTGTGAAAGGTAGCCCTGTGTTACATGGTACCAGAAGGACTACAATGAATTGATATTGTAAGGTCAATAGGCATCTAGCACACACCTGTCGTGAAGGTGCGACAGAAACATTCCTCGTTTTCAGGTATTATTATGGCTATCAGAATAAAAATTTCCTTTAAGGGTTCCCACCTGCGATATCACCTCATTAATTTCTACAAAGGTTATACTCCATGATTATAACACACATAGCGCATTTTCCAGCAAAGAAAAAAAAAAAGAAAAAAAAAGGCTGTTTCATAAAAAAAACAACTCATTTTAAGACTTTTATACTTCCATATGTTATGATAATCAATGTAAGTATCATAAATATCATAAACTGTTGTTAGAAAAATAAAAAAATAAGAAGAACATTTTCTATGCTTCTCGATGTATACCACCGTGGGGCTACTTTTTAAATTATCTACTCGGTAAAAACGATTGATAAAGGCGAGCAAATGGGATAGATAGATAGATAGATAGATAGATAGATAGATAGATAGATAAAAAAACTGAGATTGATAGATAGATAAAAAAAAAGACTGAGATAGATAGATAAGACGTAGGTTGTTCAGTTGTTTTACATTTTCTTTTTCCTTCTTTTTTCATTATAAGCGAGGCGCATTTTAAATACTCAATTCCATTCCTATATCTTGGCTGTATATTCTGACAGTTTTTATTAGGATTCCTTGTTCTTTTTTCCTTTTTTTTATTCCGATTATGCATCTTAATATCATTCATAAATATAAGGTGACTTATGTTTCTATGCAACTTTGTAAATTTGTAGTTTCCTTTTCATGATCTGTAGTGGCGGAATCACCTTCTAATGGACTCAACCACTCTCCATAATATCGGAAGACGCAGCAATACGAAGTCAGTCTAGATCCAGAAGCTAACCCCCCCCCCGCGTGGTTATGTGAACTAGCTTATCGTCCTATGTTCTTGTAACCATCCTTTGTTCTTGTATACCTATACTATAACCGTGGTGTCCTGTTCTCTTTGTGACCCCTTCCAGGGCCATAACATGATCTTAGAATATAATTTAGTGACATCATTGCAATAACAAATAACAAATAGTTGGAGTAATAATGGGTCTCTCTGGATGATGCCTTTTGGGATTTTTACCTCTGCTAGGGGTTTTCTTTTTGCTACTCTTTCTACTCTCCAGTTTTCCATAGCTCTCGCAATGAAGTTGACGACTTTCTTTGATATTGGAATATTTTCAGATATTCTCTTAACCATATATACGGCATCGCGTTACCTTCCATTTTTGTAGTCTGTCATGCAATGGTTTGACCAGTCGGCTAGGGCTGTTGAATATTTCGACTGCACCTCTGCTGAGACAAGTGTCCTAGGTATGACACTAAACAGCATCTGATGGTGAGGTTCAAATCTTAGATCTTTGGAGAATGTGTAGTACACCTCCATTGCCATTACTCCAAGGTCCACTCTGAGTTGGATTAGCAGTACCTATTAGGGTCCCATTTATGGATCAAGTAGAAATGTTCAATAATCCACTAAGTATTATTATTAACAATTTGAAACCGACCGGGCCATTTGTATAATGGTTAGAGTGTTCGCCAATGGTTCGGGAGACTGGGGTTCAATCCCAGGTAGAGTCATACCAAAGACTCAAAAAATGGTACTTGATGCCGCCTTGCTTAGCACTCAGCACTGTAAGTTAAGGATCCAGGGAATGGAGTAGCGCCCTCCACTACACCTCGGTGTAGTAGCTATTGAAATAGGAGCCTTCGGGTTGTCCTCGACTACGGTCGCCAACTTTACTTACGTAGGAATACTTGATTAAAAAGAATTATTGATAGCAATACTTAATTCATTTGACGGTGGGCAAACGAATGCATACGGATGATATCAAAATATATGCGAAGAATAAGAAAGTATTTGCATATTTTCACATGAATATAATGTCCAATTTTATCATGCTTTCTTTATATTCTGTCGGTGTTATTGGACAACCAGACCCTAATTCTTGTTCACACCGTCTATATATTGGGTTTGATCCGTTTCTTTATCATGTTTGCCAGATAGTTTCTAGTTAGTTGGCTCTGGTCCTGTGCTGCTATTATTAACCCCTCTCTCTTCGCCTTCAGTCCTGTACTTTTCAACAATCGATTAGTCTTTACTATATCCATATTTACCAACCCCTCCGCTCGGTCAATTTTGAAGCGGAGTTTAACAGGTTTGAATTCAGAGTTTTCCTTCTAGACTAGTTGCCTCACCAAGGCTGAAGAACCAGGTCTGCCCTACTATTTACCCATTGCTGGAGGGATAATAATTGGATTCATACCTTTGCCAAGGGTATTGGTGCTATGTGAAATGCAATCAGCCTCGTCCAGGTTTTGAACTCGTGTTGCCGTGTCCATTTCCTACGACGATAACCATTACACCACGGGCACCTCCTTTACTATATCTATATTGATATTTCTAATTCTTTGTGCGTGTCATCTATGTAAGAATTTTTGGTCCCAGGTGTTTGTTAATTGATTTCTTCCATGTGCTTTTGTTTCTTTCTTTATATTTTTGCAGCATGAATTGCTTTTTCTTTTAATTTCTTTCGGTTTGAGTTTTTTTGGCTAATTTATAACTTTCTTTACTAACTGAATTTTTTTTCTTTTTGTGTGTGTTTTTACTAACGGAAGAATCCAAACTTTTTTAGTGTCTAAGTATTTCTTTTATCCTGTGATGGTTGTTTTGTAGGTCAATTCTAGTTGGATTAAGCCTCTTTTTCCATTTCCCTTCTTGGCGTAGAGATGTTCGATATCTGCTTATGGCTGATGCATTTTGCGGCTGGTCATTAATTTCCTAACTTTAGTATCCTCATTTTTTTTTTTCAGCTAACGTCTTGTTTATCGTATTAAAATTGTATGTCACTATTGTTATGGCTAGAAAGTTAATGGCTATAACTTTATTTCTTCGATTTAATTCTGTTCTTAATATGGCTCTTACTCTCCAATAGATTTTTTCGTGTTTTTTTTCTTCTATATTTGCTTCATTGATTCCTAAATGTTTATAGGTTTTATTGTGTTCTAACTCTGTAATTTTCGTGTTTATATCTAAAGCAAGCCTCTTCTAAATGTGACTTTGTCCAAATCAAATTGCATCTATAGAGATGAATCACTGAATATTTTCAGTGCTTTTTGATCGTTATCATTTTTTTGCTTATAACTTTAAATCGTCCACATAAAATAGGTTGTTCATTTTTAGTCATAGTTTTTTGGGTTTTTTTATCCATAGTCGGTGTTTTTAAATTCTATGGACAGAAGTATTAGAGTTGTACAAAAAAAAAAAGAGTCGAAAGTAAATCTCCTTGGAAGATTCTATAGTTAATGTCCAGATTACTAGTTTCGAGCATGCCTTTTTCATAGATTAATCTGAGGTTAGTATGCCACCTTTCCATGTTGCATTTTACGAATGTTATTATAACTGGGAAAATCTTTAAAATGTTTAGAACTTTTAAAATCTATTCGTTGGGTGCGCTATCAAAAGCTTTTTGTAGTGAATCAAATCTATACTTTGATCTTTTCTTCAGATCGACAATTCTCTATGACCATCTTGTAAATCAGGAGCTGCTTTTTGCAGCCTTATGATTATCTTTCTTTTATTTATTTATTTATTTTTCCTTATCTTTGCGTTCTTTTTGTTCTAAAGGGAAGATGTCCTTACATTCTCTGAATTTGATTATTCTTCCTTTAGAATCGATGTTATCATTTTATAAGTGGGAAGGCATGTGATAGGTCGGTAATTTTTTGCGTTTGTTGTTTGCTTTGTTTTTGGTACCAGGAATGTTACTCCACTTTGGTAGAAGATATAAGACCCAATTAGACATCTTTTCAGATTCTTTAATGATTTCGGAATAAGATTCGTTATTATTTGAAGAGTAGAGGGTAGGTGGGGGAGCAAAAACTTTGTTATTTCATCTATTCTAAGTAACTTCCATTTATATGCGTTTAAGTGTATTTAGAATCTCTCTTGTAACACCTTTCTAGATTTGTTGCTGATTATTTTTATAAGTGTCTTATATATTTTCAATGCAACTTGACTTTTTATTATATGATTTCTTTCTTATGACTCCATGTGTTACTCTAAAATGATTTCAATTCTTCAATCATCGTATTTCCTTTGCATTTATTGTCTCTTTTCCTATTTCGCGGAAGAATTTTTTCGGGTCGTCTTGAAAAATTTTGTTGTATCGAAAGAATTTTTTTTTGTTTTTTATATCTTCGTATACGCCAGACCTTTAGTTGGATTTTTTGCTTCATTTTTTTCTTCTTTTGTTATCGAAATCTTATCGATTGATGTTATTTCATATTTTCTTTTAATTCTTTTTGCTTTCCTTGTTTTCACTTTGATTCTCTTAACCATTTCATCAAGTATGGATATTTATCCTCGGTATTCCTTATCTATATAAATAAAAATGTAAATGTTTGTTACTAAGCGATAATCTCCAGTTTTATACCACTAATTGGTTTAAAATTTTCAAAGAGTATTTTATTCGAATTCTGGAGTGTTTTTATATACTTATTATCCAAAAAAATTACAATAATTAAAAAAAAATATTTTTAATTAGTCGTTTTTCTCCGAGAAAAGCCGAACGCCGAATAATAATAGAAAACATTACTTCCGTTTTCCAAGAATTTTACACGTAATTTTTTTTCTGCTTTATCACTTTTCTTTCTTTTTTGGTTGACTTAAACAGAGACACTAAACTTTAAACCATATTTCGTTGGTTCAGTTGTAAATATTTTTATTCTAAAGAGTTGTTTAAAAAATATTTTCTTATATTTTTTCAACATTCCTTTTTTTTTTGTTTAACTTCAACGAAAGACATCCATTAAAAAGTTTTCTTTCTTAAACCATATTTCGTTGGTTCAGTAGTAACGAATTGTTTACTAAATATTCTATTTTCTTTTTTCAACATGACTTTTTTGTCTTAAATTTCAACGAAAGACATTTTTTAATAATTTTTCTTTCGTTTATTATTATCGATAAGACACTAAACTTTAAACCATATTTCGTTGCTTCAGTAGTAAAGAATTGTTTACTTAATATTTTATTTTATTTTTATTTTTTGTTTTTACTTCAACAAAAGACATTCCTTAAAAAGTTTTCTTTCGTTAATAAACTTTAAGCCATATTTCGTTGGTTCAGTAGTAAGTAAATTTCTTTTTATTCTAAAAACTTATTTTTAAATTTTACACGGAAACTGGAACTGCCAAGAATATTGTGTACCCACATGTTTTAGAAAATTAAACATATTAGAAACATGCATTTTCTTTTTTTTTTTTCCCATTTGAACAAACTGAGCCACAGCAACGCGTGGCTGGGTACAGCTAGAATTATATATATTGTTTCTTACATTATTTCATTTAAAAGCGTAAGATTTGGTTTAAAGTCTTGTAGAAGATCTTCTATGTTTTAGTTTACCAATTTAATCTGTATTAGGTTGTTTTTGGCATTTTTTATTTTTCATTTTTTAGGTGCTCTGCTTTTCATATCAATATTAGTTACTTTAGGGAGTTTCATGTTTTGTTTCGTTACGTCGATTTTTATCTAATTTTCTGTGTATTCTGAGTTTTCTATTTGAGGTTGTCAATTCTCTAATTTGTTGTATTCGTTTTTGTTCTGAAGTTTTCATATAATGATTACTTGATTGTTTTACTGTATCATCTGTTTTATAATCAGCTGCGTTCCTGTCAAGTGTTACACTTTCATTTCGTTGAATATCAGTAACCACATATTCTTTGATATTATCTTTTTAGCATCTATTAAGCGGTTACTTTTAAGGATATATCGTGTAACATTCGCTAATTTATTGGGATCTAATTTGTATCAGTACATTTAGTTGTTTCTCGCTCAATGTTGTCGGTTCCTTGAATTACATTTCTACCTGATGGTTGGCTTCTTTGTTTAATGGCATATCAACCGTTGCAGGTTATTTAATGCCAAAACTATTCTCCTAGAAGAACAGTAGTGGTACTATTTAACCCATAGCTGGGAGGATAAAGGGGTTCATACCTTTCCCAATGGTATTTGCCCGAAAGTGAACGTAATAGTGCGACTGGAGTACGTACTCGTTTACTACGATTCCGCAGTCCATCGCTTTAACCATAACACCACGTGGACACCCCTGATGGTTGGTTTATTGCATAACACAATGCATGTAAGTCTTCGCTACAAACATCATTTACCATTTTATCGCGTACTTTTATTTTGTTTTGGTTGTAGTGAAGATCTTCGTAGGTCAAAGTTGGGGTTATCCAGGTTCTAATGACAACCAAAATAAGTTGAGGATTTTGTTCCTGTCGCTGATTTTTCGATCCCAACTTGGTTCATCTTTGAAAGACGCGGTTCCTTTTTATCTGCGGGAAGACCGACGCGGTGTATGTCATGAAGAGTGGTTTTTATAAATGGTTTTGATGCATTTTATTCTTACTACCAAGTAGTGTTTTTGTTTTACTAACACCATCAGCATTAAAATTACATCATCATATCTATTTAATAATTCATAAAGGGAGAATTTATATTATGTCATAATCAATATTATAAATTTTTGCTTTTCGAATTCGAAGATGTATGACGTACCCTCTTGAAACTTGAAAGAAAAATGTTATTATTATTATTTTACTTTTTGTGAATTTTTTTACACCAACGTTAGCTAATGGTCTTTCACTGGAGACTGAGTGACTGCAAGTATCTACAAGTCTCCAGGACTCTTCTCGGTATTCTGGCTGCTCTCAACAGTGCTGTAGTCTGGATGGTCTCTGCTCCTGTCCACTTATATCTAACTCTTCCAGTCCCTTTTCCAAGCCTTAGAGTAGTATTACTTTCATGTTCCATAGCTTTCTCTGGCAAGGTTTAAGTACTTATCTCATTTTTCGTATTCTTTGATTTTTTCTTAGTGGTCTGTCGGGACGAAAAAGTTCACTTGTAGGTAGATTGTCTTATTTTGTAAACTATCACAAGGTCTGGTCTTCTGGTCGGGAGTAGATGATCCGTTTGAATTTCAAAATTCCAGAGAATTTTGTGAGTTTCATTCTCCAGGACAGATTCTGGTTTGTGCAAATACCATTTGTTCGTATGGTAGAAATTCAGTGTCTCGCACAATTCTCGGGGGATTACATTCCCTACCTAGTCGTGTTTTGTCTTATACGCTTTTTGCACTAATTTGCTGCATTCGCTTATCATGTTATTGATCGTTTTATATCAATCATCACGTAACTTGCTCTTGCTATTTGATTGGGTCTTTTCTAGCTATTCTTTAACATAGTTGGCGCTTATGGCGTTGTTTTGTTAGTTGGTCCTAATGGTGTTGTTTTGTGAGTTGGTCCTTATGGCGTTGTTTTGTGAGTTGGTCCTTATGGCGTTGTTTTGTGATTATTATTATTATTGTTTTTATTGTTATCCTTTTACAAAAATCCTCTGACCCATACAATCAAGAGTTATTCCCAAGTTATGTATATTCAAAGGATTCTTCTTTTTCTACAAATTTTTCGAGAAGTACATTTTCGCAAAATGAAAAAGTGAAGTAAATTTTGTCAAACCAAAATCGCTAAGTTTCTTTATTAAGTTAACATATCCGAAACAAAAATATTCGATCTTCGCGAAGACTTTAAATAAAGAAAATCATGTATCATTCTTTTTGGTTGTCTATCCATGCCATGGCTACATTTTTTCCATTTTGATTTGAACTGCTTAACAGTGTTCTGATCTATACATGATAAGTCGTTTGTTATTCTAGTTCGTTTCTATTCTTCAGGAAATATTCCACGGTTTTCAAGCAAATAAAACATCTCTTTTCTTATTTGTATAATTAGCATCTTCCACATGATAGATTTACACGTCATCATTGCTTGGGATGGTTCTTTTTTTGCGTGTGTCTTTTTAGCTCAGAGTAGTTTAATTCCTTGTCATCAATTCAGATATACTTGCCTTAGGTTCTTATTTCCAGAGACAATCTGCCATGGATATACGCGAAACTTCTATACCAGAATTCACATGGAATCTTTCTATTTACTACTTTCTTGGGTGATACTCTTGATTGATTGTACACGTAAAGAAAACAGTAGAATGAATGGGCCAAAACTTTATAACAACAAAGCAACAAAGATGATCATTAGTTCGAATACTTCGAATTATATATGTTTTAGTTTGACCTAAAGTTGGTTATATCTGTTGTATTTAATCTCTTTTTTAAAAAAAAAAGTGTTTGTAACTTTTTGCACATCTAACGGCTTGAATATATTCATTATTACATAGGGACAAATAAGTTAGTTGATATAATACCTATTTTACGGTGACTGTTCCAACATATGAATCAAGTGAAATTAATTATTTCTGTCTTCTATTGAGATGAATTGCTCAAAAACTTTAAAGATGATGACTAGTGATAGGACCTAGTGAAGTATGATTAAGATTCATGCCTTTCCTCTTTACGTAAATTGAATGCTGAAATACAATATCTTAATCAAATAAAGTACATTAGAAAATGGTTTCGATTTCCTAAATGAATATATAAGAAATCATTTCACTTGTTTGTTGGTGTCAGATTAGGTCAATACTTGACGTACTCATCAGATCACAGTAGTTATAACGAAAGATATAAGAAGAAATACAAATATATCTTTAAACAGAAATTCCGGTATCATAGCTTCCTTTGCTCATGAACACTTATTTCTAATGAAGGTAGCTTGCCAGGTGGTCGCTGTGGTTATGGGAGCAGCTTTTACCTTTTTACCTTTTAATTGTAGTCAATGATGAAAGGCAACTTGTGTTGTTTTAGGGTAATGAGTATTGTGACGATATTGGCAACACTCCAACGGCATAAACAAGAGTTAATGCCATTGATTAACACGTCACCCAAACAACCTCAATTAATTTTCACAACATTTCTTCAGTGACTGGATTGCTTAAAGAAAACTATCTTAAAATTAAAACAGAAATTTTGTCTGTAACCACACAAATCGACACTACATTTGCCTCTCCTGAAAGAAACTTTCCTATTTTATTTGACTAAAATCCTCTGACGCATGCAATAAATAATTTTCCTAAGTTAATAATTTTTGAAGAATTGTTTTCCTTTTTCAAATCCTCTTATCGGAGTAGCTTGGCATATACTGACTGTATACCCTTCTCAACAAAAGTGGGTGCTGGGTATGACACAAAACTGCCACTTGAGATCTGGGGAATATGGAGTACACCTTCATTATCATCATTTCCAGGCCCACTCTGACTTTATGTAGTAATACCAGTTAGAGTCTCTTCTATGGATCAAATAGATTATTGTACTCCCTACATTTTGGACTCACCCTCCTCCATAAATACATGTCAACGGAGAATTCGCCAGAGTTATCCAAACCCACGTGACACAATTACGTGTGACACCACTTGCGTAATGGACAATAGTCGCTACTCGACTAGACTCTCAGTTTCCTATTAACTAACTACTGTCTAACCCAGTTCACTTGTATCTTGTTTCTGTTACTTGAATATATGTGTTTTTCTATCTACCCTTTTTTGTGTTCCCCATGTCTTTCTTTTGCCAGCATCACAACATGGATATATTTAAAAATCATCCGTATTTGATAGTTCCGTACCGAAAAAAAAACTCTAAAAAAATATAAATATGAACGTATAATGAAAATAATTCCCTGACCTCTTGGTATACGATATCAAGTTAATTGTAAGTACAAAACTGTCTCATTAGACTTTGTGGGTAGAGTTTTCGCCAATGGTCCAGGAAACCTGGGTTCAATCCCAGGTCGTGTCATACCAAAGACTTTAAAAATAGCACTTGATACCTCCTTGCTTAACAATCAGCAAATATAAGGTACGTATCAAGGGTAAAGTGGAGCAATCCAGGGAAAGGAGTAGCGCCCCCCTTACACCTCGGTGTAGTAGCTATTCAAAAGGGAGCCTTCCGTTCGCCCTCGACAACGGTCGCTAACTTTACTTACAAAACTGTCATGTTTCTTAAAAACTTGAGTTTTCCATAACCGTGTAACAAAAATATTCCATCTTCTCTTGGATATTAGACAAATAGAATTCCATCAATAGCACGTTTAGATAGAATAAGTGACATATCACTGATCATCTGAATGATAAATATGCACATTTTTTCTTCAAAAATATTTATTGATCATTTAACAAGCAGAAAAGTTTTCGGCCATCTTTTTTTAAATATCGCCAAGTACTCTTTAAAACTAAACTGAATCCAATCTGTTACTTTGGCATCTGGACAGTATTTAATGAAGTGATTAATTGGGTATTCATTTATGCATTGAAGTTTCTAACATCAGACGAGAGAAGACATAATAACTCCATTGTTTACTTTTTATTCAGTCTCGTTTTTTATTTTTCTCTATAATAGTTGAATATGGAATCCATGTTATAAGATATTAACTTCTCTTATATTGATCTCTTATAATGAATGTAATTAAGGTTTCAAAATAAAAAAAAAGATAAACTTTTGTTATTTTTCAAAGTGATGCAAATGTGTTTATGGAAATTATGATTATAGTTCTAACCATCAGACTTTCACTTGTACTACTAGTGCATAATATCGTCCATAGATAAGCACACGCCTACCACTATATATATATATATATATATAAATTATATATATATCATCCAAATAAGACGAATAAGGCCTGGAGACACTGCTGGAGAATCAATGACGAACTTATAAGTGGTGTTCTCCCATGAACCACTTCACATGGACGTGCCAGTGTTAGCCGACGAAGAAAAACATATCTACAACGGCTTCATATGCCAGGAGTGATGGATGATAGGGAAGAATGGCGAGAGAGAGAGAGAGAGAGAGAAAGTCAAGGAAATCCGTGCTAGGTGCGCAACTTGATGATATATATATATATATATATATAAGTTCATTTTCTACTAAACCTAAGATATCAGGATTTTAATATCTATAATTGAACAATACGGATGTCATCAGGTATTTTTAAAACCAAACTCTACAGTGTTGAAACTATATCCAAAAATATGTGTTCGAACTCTCTAAAAACAAGTTCATCCTTTAACTGATGAACTCGATTTCAACGTACGAGAACGCATTAATTCGACTTAAGATATAAACTTTGGACAACCTAGACGAATATTCCGTTTATTGTTGTGAATGTTTCTGTAGAACCATCGGCATTTCTTAGATAAATGATAAAATAATAATGGTGCACCAATGTGCCACAGATTCTCTTGAACAGCACTACTCGCCTTTTGAATTCAGAACTCTTTATTCTCCTTGACCGGTCACTCTACCAAAGCTAGAGAACCCATTCCACCCTCATATTCAGTATCTTTCTTGAACAATCTACAAAGACTTAGTTTTGTAATATGTCTTCACACTAAGGATCTTCTGCTCCATCATCCAAGTCATGATTTTGCAATATTTGGTTAAATATATTAATATGTTTACAATTTTACAGTAATAATCTGAAAGGAAAAAGAGAATGAAGTCAGCGATGAAGATCTGAGAAGCCTCTGTTTTGTTTCAGCAATATATATGAGGGTGTCTCACAATTGTTGAAGCAAAGCGCTTGTGGTGTAATGGTTATCGTTGTAAAATCATTTCTGATATGATGCAGAAATAACCCGAAATCGGCAATGAAGACAGCGCATCACTGAAGACCTCCCTGATGCATCTAAGATGTATGATTGAAAAAATGGACACGGCAACTCAAGTTCAGATTCTGGACAAGGCTGTTTGCAGTTCACATAGAGCTAATCCAGCAATTCTCTTCCCAGCTAGGGCAGACTGGGCTCTTTAACCTTGGTATGTCAACAGATCAAAGTGTGGGAAAACAGAATTCAAACCTTTAAAACTGCGCTTAAAAATTTATCTTGTATCTTATCCTCTTCGTGCATAGGGGTTGGGATAGATAGATAGATAGATGTATTTCAATGATTATTAGATTTTAGATTTTTCGCACATTTTGGTATAGGCTTCCATCGCAGTAAAATCAATACAGGAATCTAAAGTAGTTTTTCTAGTTTTACAGGCGGTGGTGGTAGTGTGTCACCGCAACAAAAATGTTCAGTTATGACTTTTCTTTCTTGATGAGGCTTAGAACTTTTAGAATGACCCTCTTTGTTTCTTTGCATTGTGACCCACTTACTACGACCGCGAGTAAGAGAACGCATCAAAAACAAGAAATACGAATCAGCTGTCGATGACATTTCAATTCGTTTCCACTTCTTCCTCGGCAAAGCCTAATCTTACGTACCAGCTGATATAACAACTCAGCTACAAGAACGTTGATGGTGCAGATAAGTGCAAACAAAGCCATTCAATACATTTGACTCCGATTAATCAGGGCTATATTTTTAGTCGTTGAGTGAAGTAGTAGCCGCCTCCAACCTCCAGAGATCCTGGCGCCCAGCATTGTGACTGACAACATAGATGAGAACTCGTGCGAGAGACGGTGAGACACGAGATTGAAGATTAAATGAAAATGGTCAATAACGATTAGCTACCGGAAGAGCGACAAGAAACAGCCTAAATTTTGTGGCGAATCAAAACTGCCCCTTCTCCCACAAATGCGAAAGATCTTTCTTCGATCGGCAAGAAAATACCTTTTCACGGCTTCCTATTTTTGAAACCGGTTCAAAGGGTAGTTGTACTGTGGAAAATAAAGTGAGAGAGGATTTTCTGTAACCCCGTGTCTGCCTTTTTCTTACCTTAAATGAACAAACTCATCTCGTCGTCATCTTGTCATCGTCTCCTCGTCTCTACTTACTTTCTTCGAGATGCCCGCAACACTATACTTGTCTTAGCCATGATTTGTTCATAGAGTGTGCATATAGGTTACGTTAGCGTAAACACTGAGTGAACAGTGCTTGGTGAAAGATGACTTCGTTGGCGGGAAACTGACAGTCATCAACGTCCGATGACTCAGTATCTACGTTATCTTAATATAGATCTAAACATGTTATTACTTAGAATATTCGGACTATTAACCTTGTCTTTATTGTCATACTCACTACGCCATGTGCCTGGCAAGAATTCCTGTCGTAGTGGATAAGGCGTTTTTTGGTTGGAACGTGCTTCTCAGTGAAATCATCTGGAAGTTGCTGGTTCAGTCCTAGCTACAGGTAAAAATAATAAGGCATACGTGATATAACTTAACACTTGTACCTGGTCGTGGTTAACAGAACAGGAACTGTCTACTCCTGTGGAACAAATAAAGGGTTCAGTTCGAGCTTCCGTGGGGGCTCCTGAGTTCGATACCTGAAGAAGGCCGAAGGATATATCGGCCAAAACGTTGTGATTATAACAATAAAGACGAGGTTAATAGTCTGAATACTCTAAGTAATAACAATTGTCAAGTTTCATCTCAGAAATTAAGATAAGATCTAAATATGGTCTATCAACGATATTGAGCACTATTTCATTTTTAAAAAATATCGCAAACTACATTATACGTGGATCATTAAATAAGTTTCCAGACTTTTTTCGTATGGGCACTTTTATTGATAGTACACATATAAAACTCTATTCCCCTTCGAAGTAATCTCCTCCGGCTGCAATGCACTTGTTGTACCGTTCCAAAAACTTCTGGAAGGCCCCATGGAAGTCCTCTTGTGTGAGCGTGTCAATCACCTTCGTCTCAGCCTCTTTCATCTCCTCAATTGTCTCATAACGACAGCCTCTGAGCTTAGGGAATATCCAAAAGTCACAGGGAGCAAGGTCTGGGCTATAGGAAGGGTGAGGAACTGTCTTCATGCCCATCTTGGTCAAATAGTCTGTGACAAGGCTGGAGTTGTGGAGTGGTGCATTGTCCTGGTGGAAATGCCACAGACCCGATTTGAAGAGTGCTGGCCTCTTCCAACGATATGCGATAAAATTCAGTTTTAAACTTGGAAAAATGCCACAGAAACGTATGGAATGCTTCAGACTGCTTTTCTGCCATCTTGCATGAATCCCGCATCACTTTTTGAGTGGCATAAGATATTCAAGGAAGGCAGGGAGTCTGTGAGGGATGATGAGAGGTGTGGGAGGAGTAAGGAAGTCAATACACCAGAGTTGATTGGCCAAAGGGCTAAAGTTATGGTTAGGGTTACTATGTTGAGGTTTTAAGGGAGTTCAGGAAGAGATTCCTAGGAAAGAGGCCAGCACTCTTTAAATCATCGATATTGAGCACTATTTCTTTTTTAATAAATATCACAAACTGCATTATATATAATATATATATAAAATGCAATGTGGACATGAGGACAGATTACATTTTTGAAATTCACCAGCTGTGACAATCAGGTTTTAGTAGGGTGTATTCGAATTCCTGCTGTAGCTGTTCATTTGAACCTGAAATCATAAAAATTGGTCAGTCATATCATAAGACGTATAGAAATAACATACTGAATTTTCAAGAGTCTAAGATGCCTGTACAAAAAAATCTGGAAACTATTTGAATGCACCACACACACACACACACACATATATATATATATATATATATATATATAATGCAGTTTGTGATATTTATTAAAAAAGAAATAGTGCTCAGTATCGGTGATACACTAAATATATATATATATATATAGTCTATCATCGATATTGAGCACGATTTCTTTTTTAATAAATATCGCAAACTTCATTATATATATATATATATATATATAATGTTGTTTGCGATATATATATATATATATATATATATGTTAACCGGGCCATTGGTCTAATGATTTGAGTGTTCGCCGATGGAATCCCAGGTTCAATCCCAGGCTGAATCATACGAAAGACTCAAAAAAATGGTACTTGATGCCGCCTTGCTTAAGACTCAGTATTATAAGGTAAGGATCAAGGGTAAAGTGGAGCAATCCAAGGAAGGGAATTGCGCCCTCCCTCACACCTCGTTGTAGTAGCTATTGAAAAGGGACCCTTAGGGTTACCCTCCACTAAGGTCGCCAACTTTTTCTAAGCTTATCTTAAATTTAACCGCATCCTATCTTAAGATAAGAACATGACTGGAGAACAGATTCTACACTCTGATCCTTAACCGAAGAACCCTGCGTAAATAACCCCATGATATAGACGTAAATTTATGTTAGTTTATAATTTTAAGAAAGTTTTCTTGAAACAATTCAGTTACTGAAGAAATTCTCTTAAAACGCACAGTCCTCTTAATCCGCTTAATATGGCAATGTATGACACACACACAAACACAAAAACACACACACGTGTGTGTGTGTGTGTGTGTGTGTGTGTGAGTATTATTCATTATATAGAATAAGCATAACTCTCCAATTATGGTTACATATTTCTACGTAAAGTCTATATTCGACGAATCAATAAAGGAGAAATTTTAATAAAATATTTGAAAAGTAATATATTTCTTTCAACATGGCGATAGTGGCCTCGAGGATAAAAACAATATTCTCTTCGCAGCGAAGAAACCTTTCGAAGATTCGTTTGAATTTCCGATTAAGATTCCATCACGTTTAATAATTACTTGGTGCGATAATTTTGAATGATCTAAAATATTCTACTTGTCTTTTGGCCACAAAATGAATTTCAAAATCCAGGCACAGAAAACTTCAATCAATGTCTCCTGGACTGAAAAATGTATTTTATTGATATGAATAAGAAGCAGGACGGAAAGAAAAAGAAAAAAATGAATCAAGAGGACAAGAAGGAAAGGAGAAAAGGAAAATAGAAAATGAAAGAGATAGTTAGTGGAAATTGAGAGAGAGAGAGAGAGAGAGAGAGAGAGAGAGAGAGAGAGAGAGAAAACGACAAACAGAGAGACAGTCAGAGAGATACAGAGAGAGATGGAGAAGAACAATGGATTGCAATGATAAAAACAGGAGAAGAGACCGATAAGCAAAAACAAAATTACAAGATATGAAAAAGCGAAAAGAAAAACATAGTATTGAAGAAGGAAAAAGAAATTAAAAGAGTAGAGATAGATAGAAACATACTGGGATAGATAGATAGATAGATAGATAGATAGATAGATAGAAAAGACTGAAATGAATAGAAAGAGACTGAATTAGATAGATAGGTAGAAAAGACTGAAATGAATAGAAAGAGACTGAATTAGATAGATAGATAGGTAGAAAAGACTGAAATGAATAGAAAGAGACTGAATTAGATAGATAGATAGGTAGAAAAGACTGAAATGAATAGAAAGAGACTGAATTAGATAGATAGGTAGGTAGAAAAGACTGAAATGAATAGAAAGAGACTGAATTAGATAGATAGATAGGTAGAAAAGACTGAAATGAATAGAAAGAGACTGAATTAGATAGATAGATAGGTAGAAAAGACTGAAATGAATAGAAAGAGACTGAATTAGATAGATAGGTAGGTAGAAAAGACTGAAATGAATAGAAAGAGACTGAATTAGATAGATAGATAGGTAGAAAAGACTGAAATGAATAGAAAGAGACTGAATTAGATAGATAGGTAGGTAGAAAAGACTGAAATGAATAGAAAGAGACTGAATTAGATAGATAGATAGGTAGAAAAGACTGAAATGAATAGAAAGAGACTGAATTAGATAGATAGGTAGGTAGAAAAGACTGAAATGAATAGAAAGAGACTGAATTAGATAGATAGGTAGAAAAGACTGAAATGAATAGAAAGAGACTGAATTAGATAGATAGATAGGTAGAAAAGACTGAAATGAATAGAAAGAGACTGAATTAGATAGATAGGTAGGTAGAAAAGACTGAAATGAATAGAAAGAGACTGAATTAGATAGATAGGTAGAAAAGACTGAAATGAATAGAAAGAGACTGAATTAGATAGATAGGTAGGTAGAAAAGACTGAAATGAATAGAAAGAGACTGAAATAGATAGATAGATAGGTAGAAAAGACTGAAATGAATAGAAAGAGACTGAATTAGATAGATAGGTAGGTAGAAAAGACTGAAATGAATAGAAAGAGACTGAATTAGATAGATAGATAGATAGGTAGAAAAGACTGAAATGAATAGAAAGAGACTGAATTAGATAGATAGGTAGGTAGAAAAGACTGAAATGAATAGAAAGAGACTGAATTAGATAGATAGGTAGAAAAGACTGAAATGAATAGAAAGAGACTGAATTAGATAGGTAGGTAGAAAAGACTGAAATGAATAGAAAGAGACTGAATTAGATAGATAGGTAGAAAAGACTGAAATGAATAGAAAGAGACTGAATTAGATAGATAGATAGGTAGAAAAGACTGAAATGAATAGAAAGAGACTGAATTAGATAGATAGGTAGAAAAGACTGAAATGAATAGAAAGAGACTGAATTAGATAGATAGATAGGTAGAAAAGACTGAAATGAATAGAAAGAGACTGAATTAGATAGATAGGTAGGTAGAAAAGACTGAAATGAATAGAAAGAGACTGAATTAGATAGATAGATAGGTAGAAAAGACTGAAATGAATAGAAAGAGACTGAATTAGATAGATAGATAGGTAGAAAAGACTGAAATGAATAGAAAGAGACTGAATTAGATAGATAGGTAGGTAGAAAAGACTGAAATGAATAGAAAGAGACTGAATTAGATAGATAGATAGGTAGATAGATAGATAGCGATTAAAGGAAACCAAAAGAGAAAATAGGAAATGTAAAAGAGGGAAACATGATAGATCCATGAAAGTCTGTCCATTCGATTGAAATACTATATATATGTGTGTGTGTGTGTGTGTGAGCGAGAGAGGAGCGATGTTTTTCAATAACAAACGTTTTTTTTACTAACTACCTTATGAGACATATCTTCTTCTAAACGCTTCCGTCCACAGTTGATAGACTGTTTAAGACCATTTTCCCTTTTCAGTAATGTGTGTCCAGTGTATGCGATTAAACTCCATCGGGTCGTGAGGCTACAGTTCTGGAGCTCTGGTTACAGTCGAGTACAATTTTTTTCGCCGTCACTCCCAGGTCTACTCTGAACCGGAGTCATAGTATTTTTTAGGGTCCTAACTGTTGGTCAAATAGATCGGTTAGAAAAATGTTTAATATTAGCTTGGAATACTGGTTCCTACATTAAATAAACCCCAACAAGTATTTACATGTTGTAAAACCAACCCAAACTCCAACCTCTTCTGTAATGGTTTCTACAAGTCATTTTCAATGAGCAGCCCTAGAGCGCATTTTCTGCTAACTCTTCCATTGTATGACATAGACGAACTTTCATATTGAATTGCAGCTTAACGAGATCATGACAGGAATGTACGCATTGACCACCACCTCACTGCACAAGTAGGATACGACACAATGTCAATTTTTAAGCAGAGTTTAACAGATTTGAATTCAGAGTTTTCCTTTTCCTAGACTAGTTGCCTTACCAAGGTTCAAGAACTCATTCTGTCCCTCTACTTACCCATATCGGAGGCGGGGAATCGGTAGATTCATACCTTCCCCAAGAGTATCAATGCAACGAAAATAACAAACCGCCTCGTCTAGGATTTAAATGCAGGTCACCGTTTCCATTTTCAACCATTATGACTGTTACACCACGTGCGCCTCCTGATAGTGATGCAGTTCTATTTTTTCCCAGCTGTCACCAGACGCAACGCAAATCTGGCAGCGATATGAAACACTATGTTTTTCTTTTAAAATCATGTGGTGCGAGCATTTACAGATTCTTAACTTTTCCGAAACGTCACAGATAATTGATGTCTCTCCAGATATAACAAATCCCACTTACTCAATGCGATCGCCCGTAGATATAGAAAGTCGTCTGGATTTGGAATCGTTTTTGGTTGAGTGGAAACACATGTGCCACATGTGACATTACTCAAGTTTTAAACAATAAACTACACGACTAAGTTATAAATTCTTTTTTCTTTTTAATTTCCATTTGGAAATAAAAGATTTGAATTAATGGCTTAATTGACAAGATAACATGTCATTTCACTAAAGGAGAAACGGAAGTTCCCCGAAATTCAAGTCTGAAGTCAGTCTTCAGAACTTCAATAATGAATCGTTAATTCAATCCTGTTCATTCTAATTATATGAGGACTAGACAACGTCAAATTCGATTATATATATATATATATATATATATATATATATATATATATATATATATATATATATATATGATGTTAGTTGAATTATATAACGAGATAAGAACTAAATCTAACTCTCTCTTTCTCTCTCTCTCTTTTTCTCTTTCTCTCACTCTCTCTCTCTCTATATATATATATATATATGTATACTCACACAAACAATTTATTTCAATTATAAAATCAGATAATAACAAAATATTAAAACCTCGTGCCTCAGTTTTAGTTATCAAACCTCAGGAAAACGTAATAGATTAAAATTATTTTTCGCGAGAAATTTTAATCATAGTTATATATATATATATATATACCAACCCCTCCGCTCGGGCAGGATATGATACAAGGTCAATTTTTAAGCGGGGTTTAACAGGTTTTGAATTCAGAGTTTTCCTTCTCCTAGACTAGTTGCCTCACCAAGGCTGAAAAACCTAGTCTGTCCTACTATTTATCCATAGCTGGAGGGAGAATAATTGGATTCATACCTTTCCCAAGAGTATTAGTTCAATGTGAAATGCAATCAGTCTCCTCCAGGATTTGAACTCGTGTCGCCGTGTCCATTACACCACATTACATATATTGTGTACTTAGTCAAAAACTCATTATTTAAGGGGGTGTCCGCGTGGCGTAATGATTAAAGCGATGGACTGCGGAATCGTAGTAAGCGAGTTCGAAATCCAGTCGCGCTATTACGTTCACTTTCGGGCAAATACCCTTGGGAAAGGTATGAACCCCCTTATCCTCCTTATTATGGGTTAAATAGTACCACTACTGTTCTTCTCGGAGAATGGCTTTGGCATTAAATAACCTATAAAGCTTGATGCGCCATTAAACAAAGAAAGTTATAAGTTAAGTCATTATTTAAGCATGTTCATACTAACCTAACCGATTTGTACTATTTCGCTGGTCGTCCTCAGAGGTTGTTTTATTTACAGAAAATAATACATTTCTTTATGACAACAGGTCCCTTGGATTAAAAGGGCGTGGGGAAGAGAAGTGGTCTTCTTATGACTGAGGCTCTAGCTAGTAATATTCATCGAACCATTCCCTCATTACAATATTACAGCCATTCATCATCTTCCACGCTAGAATCACCATAATACCACAATCTCTTCATGAAACCTACTTAAAACCCGAATGAAATGATTTATATACATCGAGAAGACTAAATAGCGGAATGGAAAGAAATACCCTAAAATAGGCATCAAAAGAAAGAGGTTGTATTTGATTGTTGTTGCGATTTATTTGGAATGGTTTTTGTTATTTTTATAATATATAGCTGACTCATGTTGTTAGGATGGGTGCTAGAGTTAGTTATTGAATATGTTAAACTTGTTTTGAATACTATTTTATTTATAGTAGTTTTTAAATTTTTTTATAGTTATTACTTCGAGGATGTGTAGGCGATTTTAATTTTTATTTTTAGTCGTTCGTCCTCAGAGGTTGTATTTGATTGTTGTGAGTTTTTATATTTATTTGGAATGTCTTTTTAGTTATTTTTATATATAGTTGACTCATTTTGTTAGGATGGGTGCTAGAGTTAAGTTATTGAATATGAATGCTATTTTATTTATAGTAGTTTTAATTTTTTTTATAGTTATTGCTTCAAGGATTTGTAGGCGGTTTTTATTTTTATTTTTATATATGATTTTTGTATTATTAATGAAGATCTTTCCCATAACGGAGGATTTGAGTTTATCAGTGTCTATATTATGAATATAAGAAAATAAAAAGTAAATAAGAAAAGTCAATAAACATTTTCTGTGATTCTAAGTTAGAGCAAGTTTAAGACTTAAAATATCCAAATAATGTAATTCTAAAGTCCGTTAATTAAAATTTCAAATGATCACACAATCGTTAAATCTCTTTCTCTCTCTCTCTCTCTCTCTCTCTCTCTCTCTCTCTCTCTATTTATCTATATATATATATATATAAAAGAAAGAGAGAGAAGGGGAAAGATCATTTGTGGATAATACAAAAATCCTAATATAGCACAAACTGTAAAATCAACACTCCAAGAGTTAGACGCCATAATTATAAAGAACGGACACCTTGCACTTATCAAAATTTCTTTTAGTTTAAGAGCTGGAATACTTAATTGCATTTGACATTGGCGCGTAATTCTACAGTTGCGTTGGTTCACATACACGTGATCCTGATCTGTGATTTCTACACATTCAAACTCGCCCAAATGGACGACGTGTTCAAATATTACGTCAACTGCACGCAATCAACTGTCTTTCTCAAAAGATTCATTGATCCCAGAAAACACCTTTACTTTTATGGCGTGATTGTATCCACATTCTCGACAATGACCAGCAATGGTCACAAAGTACGTATTTTCGGGTGTTCATATCAGAATTTTCGGACAAATTCTTAAATAGAATTAATCTACAGTTACGACATCTCGCTCATCAACATGAAAATGGTAATCAAAAAAACTCAACGCCAAATCCTTATATATATATATATATATATATATATATATATATATATATATATATATATGTGTGTGTGTGTGTGTGTGTGTGTGTGTGTGTGTGTGTGTGTGTGGTGCATTCAATAAGTTTCCAAACTTTTTGGACAGGCATTTAAGATTGTCGCAGACTCTTGAAAATCCAGTATGTTATTGCTATACATTTTATGAGATGACTGACCAATTTTTATGATTTCAGGTTCAAATGAAGAGCTACAGGAATACACCCTACTAAAGCCTGATTGTCACAGCTGGTGAAGTTAAAAAATGCAATCTGGACGTGAGGACACTTTAGAAGAACGATATTCAATAAATATTTTAAACTTGGAAAAAAATGCCACAGAAACGTACGGAATACTTCAGACTTCTTTTCTACCATCTTGCATGAATCCAGCATCAGTTTCTGAGTGGCACAAGAGATTCAAGGAAGGCAGGGAATCTGTGAGGGATGATGAGAGGTGTGGGAGGAGTAAGGAAGTCAAAACACCAGAGTTGATTGGCCAAATAAAGAATTTCATAGATAAGGACCGTCGTGTGTCTATAGAGACAATAAGTGCACAGATGATGTCAGTGTGGGAACTGTCAACACAATTATTCGCGAGGAACTGAAGATGCAGAAGATTTGCGCGAAGTTTGTCCCAAAGGTTCTCAGAGAAGATCAGAAAGAAAGACGTTGTCATGACAACAGGGAGATGGTCGAGCTGATCAATTCAGATTCCGCACTTCTTGATGCTCTGCTGACCTGCTATGAAAGCTGGATCTACTGCTATGACTCAGAGACCAAGAGACAGAGTTCCCAGTGAAAGCATACTGGCTCTCCCAGAGGCAAGAAGGCCAGACAGAGCAAATCCACCCTCAAACTTTTGATGATCCCTTTTTTTGACAGCACTGGCAGGATCTACATGCACTGGGTTCCCACTGAACAGACAGTCAACAAGGAATACTATGTTGAGGTTTTAAGGGAGTTCAGGAAGAGATTCGGTTGGAAGAGGCCAGCACTCTTCAAATCGGGTCAGTGGCATTTCCACCAAGACAATGCACCAGTCCACAACTCCAGTCTTGTCACAGACTATTTAACCAAGATGGGCATCCACACAGTTCCTCAGCCTCTCTATAGACCAGACCTTGCCCCCTGTGACTTTTGGTTATTCCCTCAGCTCAAGGAAAAACTTAGAGGCTGTCGTTATGAGATAATTGAGGAGATGAAAGAGGCTGTGACGAAGGTCATTGACACGCTCACACAAGAGGACTTCCATGGGGCCTTCCAGAAGTTGTTGGAACGGTACAGCAAGTGCATTGCAGCCTGAGGAGATTATTTCGAAGGGGACTAGAATTTCATGTGTGTACTATCAATAAAAGTGCCCATACGAAAAAATGTCTGGAAACTTATTAAAAAACCCTCGTATATATTGTCCGATAAAGAAAGCCACAGTAACTAAGTGCCCTTGAATCTGTGTCTACGCTTTCCTAATATGTTGTACAAGCTCTATCACCGATATGAGGCATTCTTTTTTATTTGAATGTAGCAAACTATATTAGTGATAATACTATAAGTGTGTGTGTGTGTGTGTGTGTGTGTGTGTGTGTGTGTGTGTGTGTGTGTGCGTGTGTGTGTGTGTGTGTGTGTGTGTGTGCTTATTTAGCTCCTACTTTTGTTGCTTTTGTTTTAATCATAATAGTCTAGACAGAAAGATACTGTTATTGTCATCCCGTACTGAACTGTTTTGTTTCTTACAAAACACAGAACTTATCAGGAAATGTCTGTGGTAAAATCAATGAATATAGTAATCATTATTTTGCAAGGACATTTTGATTGGCCTGATTGAAATTTTCTATCTAAAGTCGAAATAATATTACTATAATAGACTACAAATATATTGTCTTGAAATCATGTATATATATATATATATATATATATATGGTTAAAGGATAAATGCACGAGAGATGGCATACTCTTAAAGCAATTAGTATTTTGCCATTAATGAGTCAACTCAGTCTTTAATTGAAGCATTTAAGTCATTGATATTCATCAATTACCAGTTCTTATGAAAAGGAGATACGGAATTATTTAACCGTGCATAGAGAGCAGTTGATGGCAGAATAATAATGAGACAAATGTAATTAAAATGCAAGCGATGAATTAATGAGAAAATTATGAGCTGAAATGAGTTTTTTGTTTTTTGGGTTTTTATTATTATTTCTTTTTTTTTGGGGGGGGGTTGAATAAAAAGTTCAAATCTAAAAATAAAAAAAAAAGGAATCGCAAGTTTTCCTTGTATGATTTTCAGGTAAAAAAAAAAAACTCTACATAATAATTGAATACGGAATCTACGTGACAAGGTTGGTTGGTTGATAGGTTATAAACCCTTGTAGGTTATGCCAAATCCTGTTTATATATATATATATATATATATATATATATATATATATATATATATATATATATATACTGATACTATTTACCAACCCCTCCGCTCAGGCAGGATATGACATAAGGTCAATTTTTAAGCCGAGTTTAACAGGTTTAAATTCAAAGTTTTCCTTCTCCTAGACTAGTTGCCTAACCAAGGCTGAAGAACCTAGTCTTTCCTACTATTTACCCATACTGATAGTTTGTAAGTAACATTTTAAACAAGCCAGAGCTCCTTTATTCGCACATAGTCAAAAGGTTTCAAGTATTCTCAACATGAATAATTCTAATTAGTATTTATCATTTATTTGCAAACAGTTAAATGTTTTCAAGTATTGCTATCTAACACTAATAATTATCTTTGATATCAATCATTTGTTTGCACACAGTTTTATGGTTTCAAGTACTACTGTCTAACACTAATAGTTTTATTTACACCAAGTTAAATAGTTCCAAATTTTGTTATTATACTTAACACTAATAATTCTATTGCTATCTAACACTAATAATTATCTTTGATATCAATCATTTGTTTACACACAGTTTTATGGTTTCAAGTACTACTGTCTAACACTAATAATTTTATTTACACCAAGTTAAATAGTTCCAAATATTGTTATTATACTTAACACTAATAATTTTATTCAACATTACTAATTCATTTGCTCAAAGTTAAATGGTTTCAAGTATTCCTATTTGATACTAATAATTCAATTTAACATCAGTCATTTGTTTTCACACAGTTAAATGATTAACCAGTTTTGTTTGACCAATAGATGTGTCCCAAACAGATATGACCATTCCGGGTCAATGTGGACTTGGGAGTAATGGCAATAAAGGGGTATTCCACATTCCCCAAAGCTCCTGGACTGAACCCAAACTATCAGATAGTTAAGTGTCTCTCGTTGGGGAAGGAGTCTTACTCTGCTGCAGTGATGCATTTGGCGTATTTTACAGGTCCAGCTGACCGGGTTCACATTACAATATAAGACCTTCTGGTATATTGATCTCTTATAACGAATTCAATTAAAGGCAACTTTTAAAAAAAGAGAAGCTTTTCTTATTTTTCTGAGTGTTGCAAATGTGTTTATGGAAATTATATTTATAGTTCTAAGCATCAGACGTTCATTTGAAGCAATCTACTGTACCAATCATAAATAAGTACACACGCACACACACACACGCATATATATATATATATATATATATATATATATATATATATATATATATATATATATATATATATATAATGCTAATTTTATTTTAAACCAAAGATACTAGGATTCTAATATTTCTAGTCGAACATTATGCAATCAAATTCGGTAACCAAAAGTAGTATATAAGACTTCTATGACCTAAAATAAAACTGCATAAGTTGAGTACTCATATTTTTGGATTTCGTTAAAAATTGATTGATTGATTTTAACAGCATATCGACCCGTCTGGGGTTATTTTGAGCCTAGAACTTAGAGAAATGCGTTCGTTGTACGTCCATTTTTACATTTTTTTTGTATGGGTGTTTCTTAAGAGATTTTTTCCATGCAAATGGTTCTATCGAAAACAAATAATCTTTAAACAGACCTATTTGACCCAGACATGGAATCCTAACAAGTATTGCCCAGTCGGCAGGGGCTGTTGAATACACCGACTGCATCTCTGCAGAAGAGTAAGAGACCCCTCCCCCGTTCCAAATAAGTGTCCGAGATATGACATTAAACCATGTAAAGGTGAGGCTCCAGCTCTGGAGCTTTGGGGAATATAGAGTACTCTTTCATTGTCATTGCTCCCTGGTTCACTCTGACACACCTGATAGGGTCTTATCAATTGTTAAAATATCACTGTTTGACGATTTAACTGGGCGTAAATAAATGATTGTTTAAATGAATTATTTGGGATACATGGTGATACTTAGAACCATTTAACTGTATGCAAATTAATGAGTAACGTTGAATAGAATCATTAGTGTTGATTAGCAATACTTGAAACTTTTTATCTGTGTGCCAAAATTGAATTGTTGTGTTGCATAGCGATGCTTTAAACCATTTAACAGTGTGCAAATAAAACTATTGGTGTTAGATATCAATATTTGAACCCATTTAAGAGAGTGCAAACAAATTATTAATACTCAATAAAACAATTCGCGTTAGTATATTTGGAACCATTTAACTATGTGCAAACAATAGTAATACTTGTGTGCTAACAAATGAGCTCTGACCAATTCAAAATTAAGATGACCTTATCATTCGGGTTAGTTAGGTGCACACATTGAGGGCAGGTGTTCACGCTCGTGCGGGAAGAATATGACAATCACAGATGTCATAATAAAAACTCCTGATAGGTAATAGGACTGGGGATGTGAATGACGTCATGCCCGGAAGCGATGGGCTGGGATTCTTGGGTATTTTGAAAAAAGAAGTTAATTGAGATTTGGACCTAGACAAGTCCAGTTGTTTGCTGCGGGGTGCACGCGCGTTGGTTAGGTCAGTGAGTTGAGAGCTGACGCTGGGCGAACAGTCAGCATAGTAAAAATTGTGTCTCTCTCTCTTCTCGTGTCGAAAGCCTAAAAGTCAAGAAGGTAATAAAAGTTTCGTACCTGAACCAAGAGAGTCGTCAGTGTTTCGCGGGATTCCTATGCATGTGAATATTTTATGGATTATGAACGTTTCCCATATTCGCATATTTCACGTATTAATATATGGCTATATTACAATAAGTCACATGAGCTCATATGACGTACCTCGGGCAGGTGTTTAAAAGTGCGTGTGTGTGTGCGTAATAAAATATGTTGTGTGAAAACGTTTCTCTTTTAATCAAAAAGGGGCTCAACTTCTGCCCCAAAAGAAACTGTTATCTCACTTCCTCTCATAAGTTTTTTATGAGACTATTGTATCTTTAATGCGTGAAACTTTTAGTAATGAGGTGGACACGAGAAGGTGAGATAACAGATTATATATATATATATATATAAGTAAGATTATATATATATATATATATATATAAGTAAGATTATATATATATATATATATATATATATATATATATATATAAGTAAGAAAAGGGCGTTGCATACTCTTTCACAATATAGAGTCTAAAAACTGAATCCACGACACATCAGTGTGAGTAATTCATCGATCTCTTTGATGACAGCTTCCGCTGATTCGTCGTCGACACTGGTTTAGAATCATTTATAAAAATAATGCTGAATTTCTATAGCAACCGAGTAAGCAATGAGGGCTCGCTCTCGGCTTTTAGCTTTTTGCGAGGCCCCGGGGCCTGTTCTGGACTTCGATCCGGAGCGTGGCTCTGCAAAAGGAACAATGGCAGACTTGGGGCCTTTAATTAGGCACCTAGTTTCGACTAGGCTACCTTCGGATGGGCGAGCTGCACTTTTGTCTCCTTTGTCCCCCTTGTACGGCACTAGACCATGCGTCTAGTTTAAGCCGTAAACTGGCATACGTGCCCGGACCCACATTTGGGTTCGTGAAACTGCTTGCCTCATCAGGCTCACATTACACTAAGTGAGCCGATGAGCAGCATTGACCAGCAGGGTTCGAGTCTCGATTCGTTCCCGACCTTCCCCTCCCCTTTATCTCCACTTTAATCGGCCTTCGGGCTTTTGACCATGTGTCAAGTCGTGTCTGGTGGGAGGCAGCGACAAATAAACGGTGTAAGCAATGAACTTCTCATAAAAATTCCCGGATATCCGTGACGTTTTTTAAAAAAAAATTCATGTGTAATAACTAGATCGGAAATAAATCTCAAATTTTAAATACCCAGTGGGAACAGACGCGAGAGGATAACGTTGATGAGGCAGAAGTTAGACTTAGACGAAGTGGTAAAACCCAACCTGTCTTCACCCTGTCAGTAGGACGTAGAATAAGCTGGCTGTATTTCTTTGCAGAGGCATAAGACCCCCATACAAAATAATGTCCTGGGTATGAAACTACACTGCATCTTATTGTAAGGTTTCAATCCTTGAGTTTTGGGGCGTGTTGGGTACACCATTCGCGGATCAACTCTGTCCTTAAGTGGTAATACCGATGAGTTGATTCATCATCATTATCATCATGTTGTTATCATATTTACCAATCCCTTCGCTCCGGCAGGATATGACACAAGGTCAATTTTTAAGCGGAGTTTAACAGATTTCAATTCAGAGTTTTTCGTTCTCCTAGACTAGTTGCCTCACCAAGGCTGAAGAACCTAGTCTGTCCTACTATTTACCCATAGCTGGAGGGAGAATAATTGGATTCATACCTTTCCCAAGGGTATTAGTGCTATGTGAAATGCAATCAGTCTCGTCCAGGATTTGAACTCGTGTCGCCGTGTCCATTTCCTACGACGATAACCATTACACCACAGGCACTTCCTCATCATGTTGTTATTGGGAGTACGGAGTTCCCTGACTTTTTCTCGTTATCCATCCCTATCATCCATCGCACCTGGTAAGTCTTCTAGGCTGCATCTTGTGTCTGCACAGAGCTAATGTAAATCTTTCCTAGTTGGCCAACACTAGCTCGTCCACGTGTAGGTGTTCATGGGAGAACGTCGCTTATAAGTTCGTCCTTATTTCTCCAGCAGTGCACTGCATAGCTTGTTATTCTTACTTGAATTGTTTGTGAGATGAGAAGTAAGTGGCCGTAGAGCAGCTGCTTTGGGGAATGTATCTTCCAGGATTTGTTCAAGATGGTTCGCGGTATTCTTTTGTAGTTCTCATCATTATATGTAAAATATATGCTTTATAATTATTGGTATTACATTGGAATATCACCCTGTCAGCGAGGCTTTGAATACACTGACCGTATCTCTTGAAGAGAGATAAACCCTCACGCCCCCCCCCAAGTGTTGGTTAGTTACCAGTTCTGCAAATCTGGGGAATATGGAACACCCACCCTTCATTGTTTTACTCTCAAGTTCCCTTTAAGCCAAAGTAGTTGTACCTACAAGGTTCCATTTACGTGTACCCCAGTTGGCTGGGGCTGTGGAATACACTGACTGCATCTCTGCTGAGGGATAAGCCCCCCCCCCACCACCAACGAGTGCCATAGATATGACGCTAAACAATCTGATGGTGTGCCTCTAGTAATCTTGGAGCTTTAAAGAATGCGGAATACCTCTTCATTGCGTTCGTTCCCAAGTCCACTCCGTCTCGAAGTAGTTGCACCTGATAAAGTCCTATCTTTAGGTCAAATAGAACTAAACTGTGTACTTAAGCTTAACTGAATTGTTTGAAATAGGCCTCTATGTCAATGCACACAAAACGGAATATATATGCTATACTCAAACGGGTGACATCTCCACTCTAGACGGAACCCCTCTTAAACTAGTAGACAAATTCACTTACCTAGGAAGCAGCGTCGCATCAACCGAAAAGGACATCGACACGAGGTTAACGAAAGCATGGACAGCAATCAATAGGCTATCGATTATATGGAAATCAGACCTAACCGATAAAATGAAACCCAGTTTCTTCCAGGCAGCGGTCGCATATATGGATACACTACATGGACTCTAACAAAACGGCTGGAGAAGAAGCTAGACGGCAATTACACAAGAATGTTGCGAGCAATCTTGAACAATTCCTGGTGGCAACACCCCACAAGACACCAACTGTACAGCCACCTGCCTCCTATCACGAAAGCTATTTAGGTTAGACGAACCAGACATGTAGGACACTGCTAGAGAAGCAGGGACGAACTCATAAGTGATGTACTCTTATGGACCCCCACACATGGCCATGCAAAAGTAGGACGACCAGCACGAACATACATTCAGCAACTATGTGAGGATACGGGATGTTGTCCAGAAGACCTGCCTGAGGCGATGAACGATAGGGAAAAGTGGCGAGAGAGGGTCAGGGATATCCGTGGTAGCGGCACGACATCATGATGATGATGATGATGATGATGATGATGATGATATGTATAAAAATGGTTGTGGCATTTAATAACCTGCTATAGTTGATATGCCATAAAACCAAACTAAACAAAACCCATGTATGTGTCAAAATTATTAGCGTTTAATAGGAATAGCTGATGTCATATTACCGTGCGTAAAAATATTTTAAACAACACAAAAAATGTAAATATAAAGACATGCAACTTCATAACTTCTAGGCATAAAATAAGCCCAGACGGGTTGACATCAAATCAATTCAACCGATTGTAATCTCATATTTGTCTCTGCTTCCCACCATACAGAACTTGACACAAGGTCAATGACCCGAAGGTCGATTATTGTGAGGATTTAGGAGAGGGAAGATCGGGCACGAGCCTAGGCTCGAGCCTTGCGGGTCTATGCTGGTCATCGGCCCAGTTAATGCAATGATGAGCCTGATGAGCCTAGCTGGTCTTTGACCAATGTCTGGATCCAGACACGTATGCCTGATTATAGCTTAAACTGGATAGCAGGGTCCAGCGCTATACAAAGGGGACAAAGATGTCAATAATGCAGCTTGCCCACCCGAAGGTGGCCCAGCCGAAACTGGGGGCCTTTCGGTCTCGAGTCTGCCATTGATATTCGAAGCCCGTCCGACACGAATGCCAGACGGCCCAGCTAAAAAAGCCGGGGCTCGAAGCCAGAATGTTGGCTTTATCTCTCAAACGATTGGAATCTTGATGACCGAAAGGTTGATTTAGTGGCTAACCAGCGTTCACTTTTTATATATTCAAAGTAGAACACCAGTGATAACTATTTAACCCACGGCTGTGGTAAAAAGGTTTTTCATATTTTCCAAAGAGTTCGAACTCGTTTACTTCAAGACCGTAGACCAGAGCTTTATTCATTACGCTGCAGGAAAGGTCAACTGTTTACAGATAAACGGCCTTAGGTATTTACTCAACACTCCCATCACGGACAGGATGTGACTCAAGGTCAGTTTTTACAAGTGCATCTACAGTGGTAGTACTAATTAGGGTCCCATTTACTGGGTAAAATTGGTCTGTTTTAAAATTACTGATATTAGATAGGAATACTTGAAACTATATAACAATATGTACATTTTCGTTCTAAGAATAGTTATTGAAGTTTACAAATGATTATCATTATGTATTGAAATCATATAATTGCTTGTAAAATAAAAAAAGACTGACGACGGAATTAAATAAGCGAACAAGAGTTGTCATATCATAAAACCAACCAAACCAAAGTCTTCAGGTTCTTATCAGCTCTTGTTATTTTTTCATTTTTATTTTTATTTATTTATTTATTCATTTGCTGTAACCAATCGCCAGAAAACAAAGCCAGGCTCGCAGACTGATTGAATGCATAGAAGTATGCTAATCAGTATTCACTTGTTTGCCAGCGCACCGAAATCAGATCTAGGCTCCATCATAGGGTGATGAATAAAGACGAGAATTTCTAAACAAGGAAGATAATCGGGCAGCCATTGTCGGCTTAACAAAAGGAAATCCCTGCCAACAAATTGGACCTAAGACATAAGGCCCTTTGGTCATTAGTTCTGTTAACTAATTAGATAAAATTCTCTGCAATATTTTAGAAGACTGTAGAGAAACATGTTAATCGAGGGCTAATCAGTCTAGTTTATTCTTAATGATGAGTGCTCAAATTAAAATAGGTCTTGCAAAATACCCATCAAGCATGTAAACGAAGCGAATATTTTGATCACATTGGGAAGATTATCGTAGACGCTATTCATTGAAAATAAAACGAATAGATGAATAGTAAAGTTGGAGACCGTAATCGAAGGCGACCCGAAGGCTCACTTTTCAATAGCTACTACACCGAGGTGTCGGGGAGGGTGCTACTCCTTCCTCTGGATTGTTCTACTTTACCCTTGATAGGTACCTTATAATGCTGAGTATTAAGCAAGGAGGTATCAAGTACCATTTTTAAAGTATTTGGTATGACGCGACCTGGAAGTGAACCTCGGTCTCCCGGACCATTTGCGAACAGTCAACCCTCTAGGTGACCAGTTTAGATGACATGATCGTCATTTCTTTCTTTTACAATTCTCTCTCTCTCTCTCTTCTTCTTCTTCTTCTTCTTCTTCTCTCTCTCTCTCTCTCTCTCTCTCTCTCTCTCTCTCTCTCTGCTGGGGCTGCTGAATACACCGACTGCATCTCTGTAGAGGGATAGGATTCCTCCAACGAGTGTCCAAGATATGACACTAAGCAATCTGATGGTGAGGCTCCACTAATGCTGGAGCTTTTGGGAATGCGGAGTACTCCTTCATTGCCATCGCTCCCAGGTTCACTTTGGCTGTAGTGGTAGCGCCTTACAGGGTCTTATCTATGGGTCAAATAGAACTAAACAGTGTACTTATGCTAAACTGAATTGTTTGAAATAGAACTGTTTTTGACATTTAAACTATGTACGTATGCTAAACCAAACTGTTTGAAATATAACTATTTTTGACATTTGTAGTTAATCCACGTCATGGCTACATTTTTCCGCTTTGTTTTGATCTCCTTGTTGTTCCTTTGCAACATCCTTTATCTTCTTCCGGAAATAATCCGTGGCTTTCAAGCAAGTGACATATTTCTTCTTTAATCTCAGCGGTCTAAATTTTCTACGTCATAGGTAAGGCACATTATAAGTCTATAGCTGCTGGGAATTGTTCCTAAAGGAGGGGAGGATTCTTTTTGGATCAGAGTAATTTTTCTTTCCAGGTATGCTTGCTTCTTGTAGGCCTTTACTCAATGACAGGGCTAACCTGTTGTGGATGGATATCATTATTATTATTATTATTATTATTATTATTATTATTATTATTATTATTCCTTACGAGTTTTTCACAGCAGTGTTAGCGGATAGTCTTTCATCGAAGCCTGAGTAGCAGCAAGTCACCCCAAGTCTCCTGGACTCTTCTCAATATTCTGGTCGACCTAACAATAATGGACCCATAAATCTGTGGCCAGACAGTTATTTACTGAATTTAGATATGAAACTTTCACTTTAGGATATTCGATGCATGCATTTAATATTCACCAACCGAATTAAGTGCTTTTACAAGGGAGAAGATATTACTTTTCAATGATATTTTTGAGTAAAATGAATTTCATCATTATGCAGAAGGCTTAGTGTTATACTTATATGTATATATGTATGCATATATAAAAGAATGTAACTCAAAGGTTAAAATATAGGCACACTTACGAGAACTTATACTCATAGACGATAGTATTTAGCAGTTTAAATGACTGTATATTACCATGGAAGTTATGTCAAGTATATTGCTTTTCCGGAGCAAATATGCTTCGCGCATAAATGATACATGATGGACCATGCTGAATATTGGAAATTACACACTCTTCAAAAATAACAATAGGTGACTCTCCGTATTCAGAATTGAAAGCCTTTATTCTGCCCGGTATTCTATCATGATATTCGTCACTGCACGAGGCGGAGGAAAATGTCAGAGGGTCTATGAACTAATCTCGCTTGCAGCTAACCACCCCCTCACACACCCACCGTACACGACTCCATCCAAAACTCAACTCAGAAACTTTCAAATTCTCTCGTTGTTATACAATCTCTATTTTAATTACATATTGCATCATCCGACGCCTTGGGTGTGACTTCATCTCACTAAACCACTTCATCGTACTTTTCTAGAATCATCACATACGTCATAAACCCTTATTTCCCCACCCCAGTTGACAAGCCTTGATTTGTTTATTATCCATACCTTGTCTTCTCTAACGTTATTTTTACCTGAGGTGTTAAACCTGGTCGCCCCCTTAGTGAGGAACTCCATTTATATTCAAAGTCCTCAGCTAGATTACAATTTTACCAAATAAATAAAATAATTAATATAATTGATTAATCACCCTAATCATTTTACATAAATCTTACCAGCGAATTTAATTTGATATTTCCCCAGTCTAAAGAAGTCAATATTCCTTAAATTTCTGATGTTTATGAGGATATGACCAAAGAATTTAACCTCATTCACACAGAAAATAAACGTAAAATCTGACTTTACAGATTGGGCTGTCTGTAAACAGTTGTTGAGGACAGCCCAATACAAAGTAGTTGAAATAGCTTAAATCTAAGGCAAGACACCCTTAAACTAAAACCAAAAGTGAAAAGGAATCGTATTCCTCTCGTAACAACATTTTACAACACTATCCCATCACTAGATCAAATAAAGAACAATTGGAACATTTTGAGAGTAAATCCCAATTTAAAATATATTTTTTATGAATCAGGCGCTCACCTATAGTCGACCAACTAAGCACAGAGAAATTATTGGCTGAAAAAAGATATCAAACAATAAAGCAATCCATAAGAAGTCCACAATAAAATCCGCTAAATTTTGCCAGTCATGTAATATCAAAAACAACCTATGCAAACACCACAAATCCACCAATTCATTCACTAGTTTCACAACCAAAAAGACTTTTAAAATTTACCTCGAATCAAATTTCAGAAGTAAAAAATATGATTTATTTACTGAAATGCATACGATGCCAAAAACAATATACTGGAAAGTCCGAATGGTCGTTTTATTTTAAATGAAATATCTCGAGATACAGGATCAAATCTATGGATCAGAACAATGAAATATTAGTAGAAAAACTTTTGCTCACAAACGCTCATGATTTCAACAGAGATAGAAAATTCAACTTAAAAGAAAGAATTGAAAACGATATAAACAATCAATGATTGAAAAAAAAAGACAAATGGATAAAAGATAAAGTCTGAAAACATAAGAGCCATTTGGATTTGATATTAATCTTAATCACCAAGACCAGGAAATAAAAGTTAACAACCACAAACTCCTATACAAACGAATAAATCCAACAATAAGTCACTGCTAATATAAAAGGCCTCCTAAAAAAAACAATTATTTTAAAAATTCAGATTAACAAACAAGATACATAAAAACAAATATATATATATGTGTGTGTGTGCGTGTGTGTGTGTGTGTGTATATATATATATATATATATATATATATATATATATATATATATATATGAGGTATTCTTCAATCCAGCAAATCCAAAGTAGAGAACAATTCCGCCAGGACAAATCATCATCTTCATCATCATCATGTCGTGCCGCTAATACGGATATCCCTGACCCTCTCTCGCCACTTCTCCCTATCGTTCATCGCCTCCGGCAGGTCTTCAGGGCTACGTCCCGTATGCTCACATAGCTGCTGAATGTATGTTCGAGATGGTCGTCCTGCTTTTGCTCGGCCATGTGGGGGGCCATAGGAGTACATCACTTATGAGCTCGTCCCTGTTTCTCCAGCAATGTCCAGCATATATGCTTCGTCAAACTAGGATAGTTTTCGTGATGGGAGGCAGGGGGGTGTTGCCGCCAGGACTTGTTCAATATTGCTGGCAACATTCTTGTGTAATTGCCGTCCAGCTTCTTCTCCAGCCGTTTAGTTAGTGTCCAAGTAGTGCATCCATACAGCAGTATCGATACGACCGCTGCCTAGAAAAAACTGCGTTTCATTTTATCGGTCAGGTCTGATTTCCATATGATCGATATCTTATCGATAGCTGTCCATGCCTTCGTTAGCCGCATGTCGAGGACAAATAAATTATTCAAATTTCGAATATTTAGACATTTTTAATAAATAGCTCACTGAAGATAAATTCACAACGCAAAAAATATTATTACAAGAAAAAAACAATATTTGGTCACTGGATAATAAATTTATTTCCATCCTGTTGAGGGCCTTGATATGAATCAAAGACTCTAAAATACTTTCTAACAGGACTTCATCAGATCCGATAAGAAAATTAAAAAATAAAAAGTAAAAGTGAAAAAAAATTTTTTTTTGAAATTAAAAAATTAAAAATAAAAGATAAAAAATAACCAATAAGAAAATTTAAAAAAAAAACGTTATACATATATTTATATATTACGCCAATTAAAGTGTTGTGGTGTTTAGGGTTCAAAATGAAGGCACGCAGACAAGAGATGTAGGTTGAAACAAATATATTACAATAACAGAACTAATATACAGAATACAGGTGTTATACAACAGTTAGGAATATCCTTGCGATACTGTCAGGCAGCTTGGAGGTTATCTCACCGAATATTAAGTAGAGTCGGTATATATATTGAGGAGGAATAGTCCATTACCATGTTAGTAGGTACTATAACATAAAGACACTTTGATCAGACAACATACTTCATTAAACTAATGGTTAAGCAACACCAACAGAACCTTTTACGATGCATATCAACTCCTATTCTAAAAAATTAAAAATCTTTAAAAACATTCTAAAATAACTTTTTTAACGGAAACTATTTCTCTTGACGATGACCGAAGGCCGAACATTGTAGAGAACAATCATCGTCATCATCATGTCGTGCTGTCAGCACGGATATCCTTGAACCTCTCTCCTCACTCCTCCCTATTGTTCATCGCTTCTGGCAGGTCCTCAGGGCTACATCCCGTATCCTCACAGAGCTGCTGTATGTAGGTTCGAGCTGGTTGTCCTGATTTTGCTTGGCCATATGAGGGGGTCCATAGGAGTACATCACTTATGAGCTCATCCTTGCTTCTCCAGCAGTGTCCTGCATGTCTGGTTCGTCTAACTTTGATAGTTTTTGTGATGGGAGGTAGGTGGGCGTACAGTTGGTGCTTTGTGGGGTGTTGCCTCCTGGACTTGTACAATATTGCTCGCAGCAGTTGCTGTCTAACTTTTTCTCCAGACGTTTAGTTAACGTCCACGTAGTGCATCCATATAGCAATATCGACACGATCGCTGCTTGGAAGAAGCTGCGTTTCATTTTATCGGTCAGGTCTGATTTCCATATGACCGATAACTTATCGATAGCTGTCCATGCCTTCGTTATCTGCATGTCAATGTCTTTTTCGGTTGATGAGACACTGCTTCCTAGGTAGGTGAACTTGTCTACTAGTTTCAGAGAGCTACCGCTTAGTGTGGAAATGTCGCCTGTTTGATTAAAGCACATGTATTCCGTTTTATGTGCATTGACATGGAGGCCATGACGAGACTGATTGCATTTCACATAGCACTAATACCCTTGGGAAAGGTATGAATCCAATTATTCTCTCTCCAGCTATTGGTAAATAGCAGGGCAGACAGGTTTCTTCAGCCTTGGTAAGGCAACTAGTCTAGGAGATGGAAAACTCTGAATTCAAACCTGTTAAACTCCGCTTAAAAATTGACCTAGGGGTTGGGTAAATAGGATATGAGAAGTCCATTAGGAACAGCATAAGCGAATAGCTTGGTTGGATTTCAGGACGAAAGACTGTTTAATATCACCAAAATACCTGTAGTTTACATGCGATAAGTCGATGACCCGTTTGTAATTTTCTCGTCAAGATCATAGAGCAAGCGTTTCTTTCACACAATCAAACAACTCCACATTGGCATTGAGTTTTACATGAGAATTCGAGAAAGACAATAGCTTTCTATTCCTCGACGTTATCGTTGAGCGAATTAATCAACCGAAAACTAACGTTCATTGGCTCATACACACGTTAGGGATCATTTTTGCCATCGTGGACATAAAATTAATCTAATAAAACTCTGATCCATCGAGCACTGATGATGTTCCGAGTCCAAATTCGCCAGGGAACTAGATTTACTCAAAACAATATTATTAAAGAATGTATATCCAGAGGATGCCATTACCAACACAACCAAATACAAATGAATGCAAATCTTCTTTAAACCAAGGTTTGGACCAGAGACGTGTCCTGTATATTTGAAGCTTTTCTGGATAGGCAGCGCCTCCATGCGGCTGTTGGAACAAATTAAAAAGCCCGTCAACTGTCGTTTAATGCCGTAAAGCTGTGTGATGTCCTAAATCTGATGTACTATTCCCACCAAATCTCAAAGAGAGTGTGTTGATCTTCCAGAAATGCTTATTTACATATAATTTCATTTGTAAATGCGTTGTTTGTTACATTGAGTGCACGATGCAGTGGTTGGATATCAGAATACACCAACACATCCCTTCCTTTATTCGTGCCACTCCATTGCAGCGAGCAATTCAACTCCATCTTCCACCATTCCTGGGCACCTGTTGGATAACCCAATTTGCGCATATAATCAGTTCATGTTTTCCATTCTTGCAGCCAGTAACAACGAACTATATATATATATATATATTAGTGTGATACTATGTTTTTCTTGGTATTCTATTGTGACCTTGGTTCCGTGACTACCACATGCGTTTCCAAGTAATGGTTTATCAATCCCCTCTGTGCCCACGTTGTGTTTGAAAGATCCACAGATAGATGATAACACAAACTATCCGGAACTTCTTCTGATGGTCGGGGTGGTTCGTTGGAGCAAGTTGCTTGAGTGTTGGCAACGCAAAGATTAGAAAAAATATTATCAATTGAAACACAATGGTGTAACAATAATGTCTATAATATATTTATAGGGAGAAATTGTCGCTTTTGTTGTGTTTGAGAGACAGACAATTGAGGTATTTGGCTCGCACAGTTTTTCAATCTTATTTAATTTTTTGGAGAGTGAGGCCTTTTCAGAAAAGGCTTTTGTTCTTGGAGAGATTTCTTTTCTTATTCTCTTGTCTTTGGTATGGACATCAGATTTCTTCTCTCATCTCATCCTAAAAACATCTATTTTGATATTGGCTTAAGAACCAAATGATATACATATACTAATTCAAGCTTTGTTCAGTCATGCTTGTTTTTAATTACTTTTAAATAAGAGAAATTAGATAAGTCTTTACTCCCGCTTTATTATTTCACGACCTGGTCGTTATGTAAATGTAACGTGATATGGTAAGTTATAAAGAAAGCAAAAGGCTAATTTCTAAAGAAGGAAAGAGAGAGAGAGAGAGAGAGAGAGAGAGAGAGAAGAAAAAATAAAAAGGAAAAAAGTAGACATAGGAGCAGGTATTTGACCTCTGAGAGACTTAACCTAAAGCAGTTATGGGTCAGCCGGTCACGGGTGAATAAATGCGTTATTTCAGGATGAGTAAAGAAAACTGGAGGTCCCAAGATCTGGTACGCAAGTGTTGAATCGGCGGAAGTAGATATTCCTCCTGCCGATACCTGGCGGAAGGGAGGGGACGACTTGTTTTGGAAGGAGGAATTTGATGGTGAGACAAGATGAGGTAAAGACAGACAGTTGAACACGAGCCGCAAAGATGTGAGGAAGCGAACGTTTACAATCCACATTTTTTTGGGGGGGGCGCTCAAAAGGGGGCCTTAGACTAGACGCGATTCAGAAATATAACAGAAAACCAGAAAGAAAATTCAAGGTCTGAGGCTGCTCTCTCTTTCTCGCCATGATATGTTTCTTGTCTTTGCCTAGTTAACGCGATCGTCTCAGTTTTCATACTTTCTTTCTTTCTCCCGGCGACTACCTACAAATTGTAGTAGTAAATAAACCTTTGGGTAGTTAAACAGAGTTTCTTGTGTTCGTCAACTTTTACAACGGCAGGATCACAACGGAGTCCTAGTGGTACGAATGTCTATTTAGCACTGTTATGTCCCATAAAGACAATATAAGTTCAAATTTCCAAGCCATTCAGAGGAAAGTATTATAGAATAGCTCAATATCGAGGGAAAATTGTTTTGCGTCTTATTTGTTTTTAGTTTATTTACTGCCTTAATTCCTTAATATTTGCCAGAGGTTATTCATTACGATTTTGATAATTATCTGTTAACATGTAAGAAATTCTGATTAATTTAACCTGTTTCATAATTTTTTAATAATATTATATCTTTTTTCTGTGGGATACTGCTACTACACGTAGAGGATGTTTAGTAAGTTTGTTTTTTTTTATTTAGCAGTAAATAAACTAGTAGCAGATAAAATGCAAAATATTCTTTTTTATTTAATAGCAGAACAATCTGGCTTCATAAAATATTCCTTTAATAAACTTGACTAAATCATTTAAATTAATGGTATATTTTTCCAAGACAAGCGGTGGAAAATTTAAGGAATAATCCAATATTGAAGACAAAATTATTGAATGATCATGTAATTTGCACTCTTAAAAGAAACACCAGCAGAATTCTAGAAATGAAAATCGGTTTACACTCAAGAGACTGTTCTTGATGAACTCAACAAGCGGTTCATTTCCGTTTTGGGCAACTATAGCTTCAGTCCCGATACTTTTTGAATACTCATTGTTGGTACTACTGGATTTTGTCAACGATGAATAAGTGCTTTTTATATTCATTTGTGTGTGTGTGTGTGTTTAGTACTTTCACAATATTCCTTGGATCAAACAACCACACTCTCATATACACACTTGTACTTAAGCACACATTCACACACATTTCGACGCACTCACAGACAGACTCTAATAAAATGTACCAATTATTTTGTACCTTGAGAAAATCCAGGTGATGATTAGTATTCAAAGTCCTACGCCATTTTTCTAACCTCAAGATAAAGAAAATTTCTACAACCATACAAGACAGGGAACCTTTCTTTTAGCCGTCGCCAGAGCTTAGAATACGCTGAATGTATCTCCTGCAGAAGTATAAAATTCCAACCAAAAAAAGAAATGTCCTTGGTATGTCTTTAAGTTATATCTGGTGGTGAGGCTCGGGTTCTGGAGATATGGAAGAGTGAAATACCTCTTCATTGCCATTATTCCAATGTGTACTCTGCTCAAGAGTGAAGTACCTCTATAAAAATTATTCATATTTGATAGGATGCTTGAGGGTTTTTAACCATAAATTATTTGAATTAAGTTACTTGAAACTGTAATTGTGTACCAAAAATTATTATCAGTCACTTGAAACCATATAAATGTGCGCAGACAAATGACTATTATTAAATATAAATAATTACTTGAAATCATATAATTACTAGCATTAGAAAAAAATACTTGAAACCATAAAACTGTGCGAAGAGGAATATTTTATAACTGTAAAGGGTCTGTTTTAAGAATAGTTACTTGAAACCATAATTGTTTAGAAAAGATTATTATTATTAGTTATTTAAACCATACAACTGTGTGCAAACAAATGACTATAATTGAAGAAGAAAAAAATACTAAGGAATATAATTGTTGTAGTATTACATAGGAATACTGAAAAACCATACGACTGTGAGCAAAAAAAATGACTATTATTGAAGAGGAAAAAATACTAAACAATATAATTGTTGTAGTATTACATAGGAATACTTAAAAGCCATACAACTGTGAGAAAATTATTTGTATTCGCTAGAAATACTTGATATTATATTACCCAGTCGGCTGGAGCTGTAGAATACACTGACTGCACCTCTGCAGAGGGGTAGGACCCCACCCCAACTGAACAAACTGATGGTGAGGTTCCAGTGATGCTGAAGCTCTGGGGAATGCGGAGTACCCCTTCATTACCATCGCTCCCAGATCCACTCTGGCCCAGAGTGGTAGCACCCGATAAGGGTCCTATGTGTAAAATAAAACTAAACTGAGTAGTAATGCTGAACTGATTTGTTTGAAATAGAACTGTTTTTGACAATGAAACTGTACTTACGCTTAACTGAATTGTTCGAAATGGAACTGTTTTGACATTTAACTGTGTGAACAAAAACTATACATATACTAAGCTTAATTGTACTTAATTGTGTGTAAGCAAAACTATACTAATACTAAACTGAATTGTTTGAATTAGAACTGTTTGATTAAGCTGAATAACTTGAAATAGAAATGTTTTTGACAATTAAACTGTGTACTTACATTTAAACTGCGTACTTATGCTAAAAGGAATTGTTTGAAATGGAAATGTTTTTGACATTGAAACTGTACTTACGCTAAACTGAATTGTTTGAAATCGAACTGATTATTTGTTTAAAATGGATTTGGCACTAAATAACCTTCAACGGTTGATATGCCATAAAACTCAAACAAATAAACCAGCTATGATTTTATATAACTTTAAACAAAAAGCATATAAGTAACAACTCTTCAAAAAATTAAATATGAACGTGCAATGAACGCGATTCTCTAGCCTCAAAGCATAAAATAACCCAAGATATATTGACATGCTGTTAAAAGCATTCAATCACTCCATCATCCTCTGAATTATACATGAAAGTAAGGCTTTATTTCATTTTGTTTTCACTGGTTGGTTTGGTTTGTTTTGGTCTCTTTGTTTAATGGCATATCAACCTTCGTGGGTTATCTAATACCAAAACCCATCTTGTAGAAGGACAGTAGTGGCGCTGTTTAACCCACAGCTGGAGGATAAGAGAGTTCATGCCTTTTCCAAGAGTACTAGTCCGAAAGTGAACGTAACAGAGTGAATAGGGTTCGAACTCACTTACTATGATGTCGCAGTCCAGCACGTAAGCCACTACATTATGGAGATCCCCTCTTCAAAGGTCTGAACCTTTATTTATATCTTGATGAAATGATCTGAACATGACATGCACAACAAACCAACAAGAGGGGATACAAGATAATGTATGGACCGTTTATCTCTACGTTTGTGCATGTACACGAGTCAAGGACCTTTGTATGGTCCCAGATATTAGTTTGAGTTTGGTTTGGTTTTATGGCATATCAACCGTTGCTGGTTATTTTATGCGAAGTCCGGTTTATTAATAAGTATTAGATATATATAATTTGGTTTGGTTTAGTTTTATGGCATATCAACCATTGTCGGTTATTTAATGCCAAATCCGGTTTATCATACATATATGATATCGTTGATTTAGTTTGGTTTGGTTTTGTGGCATATCAACCATTGTCGGTTATTTAATGCCAAATCCGGTTTATTCATACATATTAGATATTTATGATTTGATTTGGTTTGTTTTTATGGCATATTAATCATTGTCGGTTATTTAATGCCAAATCCAGTTTATATATTAGATATATATGATTTTTAAATTTAATGCAACAAAGTTATATAGTTCCATGCATTGCTGTGGATCACCAGCAACAGTCATTTTTTATACACAATTAAATGATCAATCAGTTCAATTTCTAACAATTCAGTTTAGCACAAGTCAAAGTTAAATGGTTCCAAGTATCGCAATGCATACTAACAATTCAATTAAATATCAATTATTTATTTACACTCAGTTAATAATCAAACAGTTCTTTTTCAGACAATTCAATAAAGCATGTCATTTGTTTGCACTCACTTTAAATGTCAAACAGTTCTATTTGACCCATAGATAGGATCCTATCAAGTGTTACTCTTTCCAGGCTAGAGCGGATCTGTGATTGATTGCAGTGAAAGGGTATTCTGTATTCCCCAAAGCTCCTAGATGGGAGCCTCACCATCAAATGGTTTAATGTCATATCCAGGACACTCGTTGGAGGAGTCTTACCCTTCTGCAGAGATGTTGTCGGCCGGATATGAGTGTTATATATTTACAACAGACCTGATATTGAAAAAAAAAAGTGGGAAAGCGTGCTTCACAGGAAAGTGAGTTCAGATCAAAGATGAATTTGTTTGCGTTTCACTTCGCGCTAATGCATTTTGGGAAAACGTAAATCCCTCTCTTCTCCTTATCCCACTGGGGTAGATATAAGGTCAAACTGTCTTTTTTCTTTCGTTCTAATAAGGCAACTAATCTACAAGAAGAAAAACGCTGAATCTCAAAAGCTGTGTGTTCTGTGTAACTGCGTTACAACTTAACACGGCACCAAAAAAAAAATATTAAAAAGTTATGTTAGTGAGCCTCTTCAGTTTTTGGTTACGATGACGAATGGCAGAAAACGAGGGGGCATTTTTCACCCGGCCGCTGGACATTTCTTCCATTCTTTCCGTTCTTTTTCGTGAATTTGTTTCCATAAAATGACAGTGTTACAAGTACATGGACATCTGTCAGAGCGTGCAGCACTTTGTCAGTTGAACGACATTTACAGATTCTCTAATCACTCGAAGATCCCGGATGAAGCGAATAATGAAAACAGACTGAGTGGGATCAAAAAGACAAAAAGAAGAAAAAAAAAAGAGGTAATAAAAGAAAGAGAAGAAAAGTTCTAAAAAGAAAAGGAAGTTGCAGTAGAAATATCAACTAACAAAGAAACCCAAAGTAAATACGATACTAGTAGCAGTAAATGATTGGAGGAGAAGGAAATTCTTTTTACTGCTTAGCTTTTCTCCTTATATTAATTAACAGAAAATGAATGCGAATGTCTATCTTTGTATAAGAAGTAAATGTTTGCTTGCCTATCCTTTTTAGATGACCAAACGGTTTGATGTAGTGCTACCAAACCGGGACATTGGCCCAGCGGTTAGAGTGTTCGCCAATGGCCCGGGAGACCTGGGTTCAATCCCAGGTCGAGTCATACCAAAGACTTTAAAAATGGTACTTGATACCACCTTGCTTAACACTCAGCATTATAAGGTACGGTTCAAGGGTAAAGTGGAGCAATCCTGGGAATGGAGTAGCGCCCTCCCCTACACCTTGGTGTAGTAGCTATCGAAAAGGGAGCCTTCGGGTCACCCTCGACTATGGTCGCTAACTTTACTTACTTATCAAATACGTGTAAAGAGATGCGCTTAGAGTAATGGTTCTCGTCTTATGAAATAGAATCGGGGACCAGAGTTCAAATCATGGACAAAGCTTTTTACGCTTTATTTCGGGATATTGGTAAATGGTAGGACATGCAAAGTAAGGGTGACTTAGATTTGGCACAAGGCCACAAGTATAGGTAACCAAGTGAAAATTAAACACACCATTCTATCGAGACTATCTTACTATTCTTGATTAGGCAACCAGCCGAGGAGACGGGAAACTCTGAATTTAAACCAGTTTAATTCCACATACACTTAAAAATTGACCTTGCGTCATATCCTACCCATGGAGGAGGGGTCGGGTAAATACATAATTATCGAAGCTTTTAATGCCAAAAAACGTTCTCCGAGGAAAACAAGGGTCTCTCGTCTAAAAGGAAGTAATGCAATGATACTGCAAGACGTAACAAATCGAACAGTGTTTAGACTTTCGAAGTTCAAAAGGAAAAAAAATATGTTATCTTTCTAAAAAAAGAATATTATGTAACAAACTTACTTTTTCTAGTCCCGAGGCAGAAAGTTGTTTACGTCTAAATAAAAAAGACCTATTTTTTTCGTCAAACTTTGCGTGTAACAAAAATAAGATGGAAGACTAAATTTGGCGAGATGATAGATGAAAATGATTTGCATTACAGTTGCAAATCTAAAAAAAACCAAAAAAACTACACATTTCTAAACATTTTTCTTCTTTTTGTATTACGTAAGAATAAATTCGTTTAAATTTTGATTACCACATTGTTTTATTCAGATTTCAAACAAATAAAAATGTGCGAATTTGCCAGTTTTCACATAGGAAATTGGTTAGCTTGTAAATTCCTTTATCCAGGACATAAAAGCAGTGATTGAAGTGAATAATTGCCATTTTATCTACTTTTATAAATAATAGAATTTAAGAAATAATACCTACAATCAACGAACGAAATTTGTCTTACATTGTGTTATCCAAAGGCGTAAGTGTTTTCTCCCATATAGAACCCTAATATTTTCCTTGTTTCCAGAAAGTTCACATTCTTCTTGTGCCTTACTTCTAATATTTCCTTTTCTTTTTTATAAACGTCTCAAGACCTTGAGTAAGCCCGATGATCGTCGGCAGTTTGAACATCTAATTTCCTTTAAGCAATCTTCCTTTGAGTAGTCCGGGTCCTTTTTACCGCACTTGGCACATGTCTGTTGTCCTCTGCAAACTTCCCTGTGATGTCTATATTTTTTTACTTTTGAAGCAACTCAGGTGTACTGGGATATATTGTTCAACACTCTCAAGAAAATTCCCGATTTTCACTTCCTTGAGAGTTTGGGCTGATTAAATATCACGATGTAGGTGTTGGTTTGGATTTAATCTCCGTCCTTTCTAATGGGTATTCTTCTAGTGTTTATCACGTCCAGTTTTACCAGGGCTGATGTCATCTCCTCTTCTTTAGCCAAGGCCAACTCACAACTTTTGATAGTTCCTTCAGTCTTTCATGGGAATATACTCTGCATTTGGTCAGGTGGAAACTTTCAGCCTGACTCCGGCTGTTCACCTCAACAAGCAAGTTTTTATTACATATTTTCTTTACGTTTGGAGTGGTGGTAACTCTCGTTGTGAAAAGCTTTTCTATTAAGAAAGGAGATAATTTAGCCTGGCAAACCTCCTCTAAAGATTCAATGACAATGAATATGGGGCTGTTTGCTGCCTCATTCTCCGTGTTTGATTCGGATAAATTCCTTTTCGTTTTTTGTTAGAAGACTCTATAAGTGATGTTTGTTTTTCTGTGTTCCTGTTCTCCACCACCCACCACTACCAGTATACTCTAAGTGAGAGTAGGTTTTCGAGCCTTTGCCAATTTCAGGTTTTCCATAAACGTTACTAATTACTGTGTGATTTAGTAATGGTCAAATTCCTATTCTCTCAGCGCAGTTGACCCTCAACCACCGCCCTCTAGCGCCTAAAAGATAAGGTGTTGGGAGTTTGATGCAGGTGCAAATTGAAAAATACGGTCGGAACAAAACATATAGGGATTGAAACGACCAACCGATAGATAGGATCAGGCTTGCCCGACTGCTCGTCTAGTCTAGTGGTGTGTTGCAAGTAACTTGAGCACTCGGTTGCAGGAACAAGTACAGCTCAACCACCAGGATCCTGTCCTTAAGCATCACGGGTCGCCACCCACGGTCAACAGGTGGTTTAGTTGGGAGGAGGCGACTTACCCCTCTGTAGAGATGCAATCGGCGTATTCTACAACCCTAGCTGACAGAGCAATTCTCGACTGGAGGGAATGGTATTACATATGATAGTTTAATAAGAACTGTGCAAAATGATATATTTCTTGTAACTTATTACATTCATTTATTAATTCATTTCATTTTTTTTTATTTAGTAGATCTGAGTAAAATGTAAATCAAAATAGAACCTTCTCCGATTAAATGAACAAAAAACTTTAGCTAAGAATAGAATTAATCGATTCATGATGCATTCACTTAGGATTGAACTCACTACCAAAGCGAAACTTGCACGTTAATGATCCATCTGAGAGAATAGGTTATTGGGTTAAGGTTTTACTTTTTACGTATAGGTAAATCTTAATGATTGAATGTACAAATGAATAGGAATCTAAATATGGCGAACAAACTTTTTTTCTGATGTATTTTTAGAGAAACATTGAAATTGTTGAATATTTTCTATACAGATTTGTTGTGTGTTTTTTTTGTCTTTTTTTTTTTTTTTTTTCAATTATTGGACCTTCCGAAATGAATGTTTCGTTTGTTGTTGTTTTTTTATATGTGGCAATGTCTTAAAGTGTTAGTTAGAAGATGCGTCACATTCAAGTAGTATATAATGATGATATAACGAAGAATGCAGTCAGAGTGATGCTGTTGTTTGGATCTGAGTGAAGCGATGCAAATAGGAAATCTGACTAGAAAAAAAAAAAGAAAAGATTAGTTGATGTAAATACAGAACAAACAAGAAAGAAAGAAAGAAAGAAAGAAAGAAAGTGTGGGAGAACAAAATAAAATATGAAGAAATAATACGAAGAAGAAAAAAAATTCAGTAAAACATGGAAGAAAAATTTTAATAGATTGGTGAATTTGAAAGTAAAGAAAGAAACAAAGAAAATAAAAATCTTTTCTTTTTTTTTTTTTCCTTTCTTTCTTTTTTTTATTAAGTACTTTTATATAAACCAGAAAAGAAAATAATGATATAGAGAGAGAAAAAAGGAAAGAAAGACAAACAAATTAGAAAACTGAAAGAAAGAAAGAAAGAAAGAAACATGGAGAAGAAAAAAAGTATAAAAGAGAAAAAGAATATGAAGTGATGCAGAGAATATATTATCATCATCATTAAAGCGTACCGACAGCACGGATTCTTCTCTCTCTCCCTCCCTCCCTCCCTCTCTCTCTCTCTCTCTCTCTCATATATATATATATATATATATATATATATATATATATCAGTTCCTATTAGCCATTACACTTGATAAGTCCTCCAGACTGCATCCAGCGTCTGCACAGATCTAATAAATGTACGTTTTTTACCGGTCGGTCAACACTGGTATGTCCATACGTGGGAGTCTATTAATGAACGTCACTTAGGAGTTCGTCCTTACTTCACCAGCAGTACACAGCACGAGTTGCTCACCTTTCTTGAATAGTTTGCACGATAGAAAGTAAAAGGCCATACAAATGTTGTTTTGTTGAGTTATATTTCCAGGATTTGTTCAAAATGTCGCGAAGCATTCTTCTGTTATTTACAATTTCGTTTTTTTTCCAAGCATTTCGTTAGAGTCATAGTGGTGCAACTATACAGTAGTATTGACAAGGCTACAGCTTGGAAGAATTCCCGTTTTGTTTTATCGGAGAGATTAGATTTTCATATTGTCGTTAAGTTGTCAATAGCTGTTCATACTTTACCTATGCGTACGCTGATATCGCTTTCAGTGGATGAGATACTACTACCGAGGTATATGAACTGAACTATTGATTTTAAAGGCTTGCCATATAATGCGGAGGTGGTACCCTCTTGATTAAAAGACATGACCTTTTTTTTATCTAAGTTCTTGTTGAGACCAATGCCTCTTTCAGCCTGTTCTAACCTGATTGTGCGTGCGTGCGTGCGTGCGTATATCCAGCATAGATAGATAGATGCTGATACGAGATGATGGCACATCAAAAGCGCAGAAGGTAAAATAGAACTGAATTTATATTATGGCCTTTTCCGTACTGTTAATTGGAAAAAAATTCTTAATGATATTTTCGAAAAAATGTCACACACAGGAATTGAATCAAATCTTCTTAATTAACTTATTATATATATATATATATATATATATATATATATATATATATATATATATATATATATATATATATATATATGTGTGTGTGTGTGTGTGTGTGTGTGTGTGTGTGAAAACCTTTCTTTAAATAATGTAAACTTAGACGTACGAGTTCGGATGCCAAAAACTGTACAAGACATTTCTTTATAGTTTATTACAAATTCAGTCTCGATACTTTTTTAATCCTCCTCATATAAAAATTTTGAGCGCCTTCGGGTTGTTTGTTTGAAAAATGCTGGGTTCACTCCCGAGGAACAGTCCTGGTGGCTAGTCGACTGGCATATTCCGGCGAACAGAACCAGATGGTCAATCTAGACGATAGTTATAAAGATGTTAATCAATCAAGTCACAGAAAACAATTTTTTTAAAGCTCGCAACGTGAAGAACTAAAAACAGAACGAATCGATTCGTCCCCAACTAAATTTAGCCGAACGAAAATTCTTAAAATCCTCATAAGTAAATTTGGTGACCTTAGTCGAGGGTGACCCGAAAGCTCCCTTTTCAATAGCTACTACACCGAGCTATAGAGAAGGGCGCCACTACATTCCCTGGATTGCTCCACTTTACCCTTGATACTTATCTTATAATGCCGAGTGTTAAGAAAGGCGGTATCATGTACGATTTTTTGAGTATGATACGAGATGGGATTGAACCCCGATCTCCTGAACACTCCTCTCATTAGGCCAAGTTCTTATAAAACAACCATTTTTTCTATGAATGAAATAGATTTGTTAGAGATAATGAAATCCCAACCAATTTAGAATGACTTCGGCATTACATAATCCAGCAAGAGTTGAGATGCCGTAAATTCAAGAGAAAAGTCGAACAAAGTAAAATAAAATAAATGGAGAAGCATTAACATAATGACATTGGCTGAGAAGAATATTGTGTTGAAAATATCTTTGTATAAGAGCATCTTTTTTATCATCAAGACTATGTGCCTAATAACACACACACACACACACACATATATATGTGTGTGTGTGTGTGTGTGTGTGTGTGTGCTGACGGGCGCGTGTGTGTTTGTGTGCATTGGGAGTGTAAATGTGAATTTCCTGCCCACTCATGTTTATTTCTTACATGGCATTATTTAGACTTCAATTTCCTGTACTGACAAAAATCTTTTTTTCTCCTCGCGAAACGAGTTCTGATGACATCAAATTATTCAACAAGTGATTTTTCCAGCAAGTTGTCGTCTCTTCTTTTCATTTATTTTAACCTGTTGGGTCCGAAACCAAATCCTACCACACTCATACGCATTGTAGGATTTTTTCTGATAGATTTACAGAAAAAAAGATTTAAAAAGAAACGAAAAAACGTAGAGAACAAGATATTTTTCGATTATTTATAATGAACTTATACTCTCTCTCTCTTTATCTCTCTCTCTCTCTCTCTCAACTTTTATTTTCCATCAAGCCCAGTTGAAATGTAAATGGTTCAAGAAAGGTTTCCTATCCTTTTAATTTTAAATGAAAAGGTTTCTTATTTCCTTTCAATGATCGCAGACATCTTTGAAATTCAAGAACATTAATTACTTTGCTTGTCAACCAAGCAATTCCTGACTAGTATTTTTTAAAAATTCTACCGTTCTTGACAGTGAACGTTTTTCAAAGAATTGAATGTCTGGATTCAAGCAACTAATATGCAAAGGGGGAACAGCTGTTGAACGGCCACTTAACTCCCATCTCACAAACCATCCAATTTAGACGGCCAAAACATGCTGGATACTATACTGGTGAAGTAAGAATGAACTCATAAGCGACATTTTCTTATGGATTACTACACATGGATGCGCCAGTGTTGGCCAACTAACAAGGACTTTCATACATCAGTTCTGCGCGGACATCTGATGCCGTCAAGAGGACCTGCCTGGAGTTATTGAAGACCGGGACGGATGGGGAGAGTTAGTCAGAGAACTCCGTTCAATCAGCACAACTAGATAATGATATTAATAGAACTGATTAATACACACAAAAATAAATAAGGTCCATTCGGCAGTGTCTGTCATACGATATTTATATCCCATGCTGTGGGATAAGACCCAACCACCAAAAAAAAAAAAAAAAAAAAATGGTATACAGGGTGCGGAAGCAAAATCAGGAATATTCAAGTATAATGATAAAAGCAAAAGTAAAGTTGGCAACCGTAGTAGAGGGCGACCAGAAGGCTCCTTTTTCAATAACTACAACACCGAGGTGTAGGGGAGGGCGCAACACCTTTCCCTGGATTGCTCCACTTTAACCTTGATACGTACCTTATATAGCTGAGTGTTAAGCAAGAAGGTATCAAGTACCATTTTTAATTTTTTTGGTATGACGCGACCTGGGATTGAACCAAGGTCTTCCGGACCATTAGGTGAACACTCTACCCACTAGACCAATGAGCCGGTGACTTTATTATAAAACAAATTTAATTCTAATTTAAAAAAATAAACAACAAAAAAGAAGATAGAGAGAAAACAATAAATTTACTCAAAATGGCCGCTTTTTTTATTTTTATTTTTTCAATTGTTGTATCAACACGCCTTCGAAACGATTTCCATGCCCTCAAAATAAATTCTTTAGACATTTTATTCCATTCCTCCTCAATAGCTGTTTTAAGCGAACCAAAATTTGGATGGGAAGTTGCATTTGTTTAGTTTTCTAAAACGCCCTATCTAACTAAATCAAGGGGGTTAAGGTCTGTGCTCAAATCTTGTTTCATTACTTTTCTCAGTTTTCTCGTGGACTTTCAATTTATTAGCGTGCTTTCTTATTGACGTTGTGGGGTCCTTCTTAATCGCCGTAGCGAGGGCAGTCAAAAAGCCTTTTTTCGTTTTTTGTTTAATCCTCCACTCCTCCTTTTCCTCAAAAAGCTCTTTTTTTTTTTTTTTTTTTTTTTTTTTTTGCTTTGTATACGGCCAACATTGAAACTTGGGCTTGATTTCGGCATTAAGCAAATCATAGATTATTTGTCGTTTATTTTCTTGCTCACTCATATTGGGCTGAATTTTAATTTTAAAAAAGTGCTTGAATAATAGAGCTAATCATGAAAATTTAGGATTATCGCATTTTTTGTGTTTTTGTTGTTTTGTTTTCCAAAAATAGGACTAATCAGACTAAAAAACGTTTTAAAGATAATTCCATATCTTGCTACCGTACCCTGTACTTGCTATAAACCAACATCCAGTGGTGAGGTTCCAGTTCTGGAGATCTGGGAACTGTAGCGTAATTTCTTCATTGCCAAGTCGTTGCTATAATTCCTGCTTGAGCCTTCTAGAGCACCATCAGGGAAATACACATATTTAAGAAAATGAAGTGCTTTCCAATTTGTTTGAAAAAAACACAGACTTTGACATTACATAATCGAAGGACTGACATGCTGTAAAACCCACTCACCAATCCAACCAAGATAAAATAAAATATGAGTAACTGATTGATTTTAACGGTATGTCAACCCAACCAGGGTTATTTTGTGCCGAGAGGTTAGAAAATCGCATTCATTATACGTTTATATCTACATTTTTACTGTTCTTTCTTATATCTTTTAAACATATGATATGAAGTGTCTTTTATATATATGATATGAAGTATCTTTTAAACTATATGATATGAAGTGTCACTATCTAAGACAAATAATTTGCACGCAATTGTATTGTTTTCCGTATATCTAACTAATACTAACAATTTATACAATATTACCTTTTAAAACAGAATCCAACAACAGAAAAAGAAAAACAGACATTTACCAAAATTTCTTCTACATAACATAAAATCCTTGCAAACACGCACACTCCATACATATCTATATCTATATTAATTATTGAAAATGGTTTGTTTGTCTGACCTCTAGAGAGAGCCAAAGGATTTAAGATAGATAGATAGATAGATAGATAGATTATAACGGCATGTCAACCCGTCTGGGTTTTTTATACCTCGAGGTGAGGGAATTGTATACATTGCACGTTTATATCTATATGTTTTGTAGAGCAGTTTCTTAAGAGTCTTTTGCACACTTTTATATGATATCAAGTATTCCATTCCAATACAAATAATTTACACCCAGTTGTATGGTTTCAAGCATTCCTATCTAATACTAACGATTTATACACGATGATATCGTTTCAAACAATTATTTCTATTTAATAATAATCAATTATTTGCATACAGTTATATAGTTTCAAGCAACTAACAATGATAATATTTAGTAAATAATAATAGCTTCAAGTAACTGTTAATACAAATAATTTACACTGGCCAGTCGGCTGGGGCTGCAGGATACACCGACTGCATCTCTGAAGAGGAATAAGACTCCTCCCAACGAGTGTCCTGGATATGACACTAAACAATCTGATGGTAAGGCTCCAATAATGCTTGAGTTTTGGGGAATGCAGAGTACCATTTTATTACCATCGCTCTCAGGTCCACTCTGACCCGGAGTGGTAGCACCTGAGAGGGTCCTATCTATGGGTTAAAACTGTATACAGATGCCAAACTGAATTGTTTGAAATAGCTCTGTTTATATGTATAAAAATGGATTTGGCATTAAATAACCTACAATGATTGATATGCCATAAAACTAAACCATATCAAATTAAATAATTCACACACAGTTATATGGTATTATGTTTTCATATCTTATCGCAATAATTTTTAAACAGATCTATTCGACAAATATATGTTACCTCTTACACTTACTATCTCTCTGGGTCCGAGTGTCTCTGGAAATGATGGTAATGAAGGGGTACTCTACACTCCTCTGATCTTCAAAACTGGGTCCTTACCATCAGAAGCTGTTTAAAGTCATACCCAGGACACTTATTTTTCATTGAAGGGATTTTACTATTCTGCAATGGATACGACCAGTGTATTCTTGCCCCAGCTAAATCGGGGAAAATAAAATAAATTCAGTCTTATTTAGATAAGGATAGTATAAAGGTATAGAAGTTTGTATTAATATTAGTGAATTTGATTAATGGTTATCGCAGCAGAATGACAACTCTGAAATATACGGATCCTACAGTTTAACCGGGTCATTGGTCTAATGAGTAGCGTGTTGGCCAATGGTCCGGGAGACCGGGGTTCAGTCCCGGGTCAGGTCATACCAAAGACTCAAAAAATGGTGCTTGATACCGCCTTGCTTAAAACTCAGCATTATAAGGTAAGGATCAAGGGTAAAGTGGAATCATCCAGGGAAAGGAGTAGCGCCCTTCCCTACACTTCGGTGTAGTAGCTATTGAAAATGGAGCCTTTGGATCACCCTCGACAAAGGTCGCCGACTTTACTTACTTTTCAGTTGGTAGTTACAAATATTTATTGACAGAAAAAGGCTATTTAAGATATTGACACTCATGATATACAGTTTGTAGAGAAATACGATTATCTCTGCAACTTAAGTCGGCTCATTACTGTAAATTAGATGCTTCATGAGGTTATCTTCATTTTCACAATGCACCTGCATTTCTGTACTATATTTCGTGACTAGCGGTTTTGTCCTGCTCAGTTAGCCTTTTTAATAACAGCAGATTGTAATTAATCATTTCCAGTCATTCACACAAATTTCCAAAACAAACTTTATGGATTTCTGCCCTCTTTATGTGCATGAAACTGCTAACATTTCATATGATGAGTGAATCCAAGTTGGTATATGAAACTTTTAGTTATGAGATTATTATAAGATGAGATGTTCATTTTGTTTAGATGATATATATATATATATATATATATATACGAGGGTTGGCTGAAAAGTTCATAGGCTGAAAAGGTTATAGGTTTGGTTTGGTTTCTTTGTTTAATGGCATATCAACCTTTGTAGGCTATTTAATGCCGAAGCCATTGCTCCTAGAAAAACGGTAGTGGTACTATTTAACCCATAGCTGGGAGGATAAGGGGGTTCATACCTTTCCCAAGGGTATTTGCCAGAAAGTGAACGTAATAGCGCGACTGGAGTAAGAACCCGCTTACTACGATTATGCAGTCCATTACTTTAACCATTACACCACGAGGACACCCCCTGAAAAGGTTATAGGCTCAGAAATTCTTATGATGACGTCATATCTGCAGTTGATTTTTCAAAATCAAAAAATTCTATAGAAGATAAACAATCACAATTAAGATAACAGGCAATAAATGAAGTTAACGGAAGAAAAAGCAGCTTGAAAGCAAAACTTAAAACTTAACTGTGTGTAAGCAAATGACTGATGTTTAATTGAATTGTTAGAGATATATGGCAATGCTTAGAACAATTTAACTTTGTTGACATGCTAAATTAAATTGTTAGAAATAGAACTGTCTGAACCTTTAACTGTGTGTAAACAAAAAAAAACTGCATATTAACAAATTAATGTTTGATCATTTAACTGTAAACAAAAAATTGTACTTATGCTAAAATGAACTGTTTGATGTTAAACTGGTTTTGCATCTAACTCTGTGTATTAAAAAACCACATATTAACAAATTACTGCGTGTAAACCAAAAACTGTATTTATGCTAAACTAAATTTATGTAATAGAACAGTTTCTACATTTAGCAGTTGGTTTGGTTTCTTTGTTTAATGGCATATCAACCTTTGTTGGTTATTTAATGCCAAAGCCATTCTCCTAGAAGAATAGTAGTGGTACTATTTAACCCATAGCTGGGAGGATAAAGGGGTTCATACCTTTTCCAAGGGTATTTGCCCGAAAGTGAACGTAATAGTGCGACTGGAGTACGAACTCGCTTGCAACGATTCCGCAGTCCATCGCTTTAACCATTACACCACGGTGACACCCCCACACAGTGTATTCGTATTAGAAATAAATGAAAACAATTCACTGAGTGAGAAAAATGAGCTCACACTCATTTAAAAATATTTATAATATATTCAATATATATCTATGAAAATGATTGATCATTAGATGACCTAAAATAGTTGGTATGCCATAAAACTCAACCAAACCAAATCATATATTTAAAAAGCATATGGAGGTGCCCATGGTGTAATGGTTATCGTCGTAGGAAATGGACACGGCGACACGAGTTCAAATCCTGGACGAGACTGATTGCATTTCACATAGCACTAATACCCTTGGGAAAGGTATGAATCCAATTATTCTCCCTCCAGCTATGGGTAAATAGTAGGACAGACTAGGTTCTTCAGCCTTGGTGAGGCAACTAGTCTAGGAGAAGGAATACTCTGAATTGAAACCTGTTAAACTCCACTTAAAAATTGACCTTGTGTCATATCCTGCCTGAGCGGAGGGATTTAAGAGAGGTGCCCGTCGTGTAATGGTTATCGTCGTAGGAAATGGACACGGCGACACGAGTTCAAGTCCTGGACGAGACTGATTGCATTTCACATAGCACTAATACCCTTGGGAAAAGTTTGAATCCAATTATTCTCCCTCCAGCTATGGGTAAATAGTAGGACAGACTAGGTTCTTCAGTCTTGGTGAGGCAACTAGTCTAGGAGAAGGAAAACTCTTAATTCAAACCTGTTAAACTCCGCTTAAAAATTGACCTTGTGTCGTATCCTGCCCGAGCGGAGGGGTTGGGTAAATATGATATATAAAAGTATAAATTAAGAGCAATTGGAATTTAATAACCTACAATTGATATACCATCAAACCAAACCAGACCAAACCAAATCAGATGAATAAGACATGTTAGGCACAGCTGGGAAAATAAGAACGGGTTTATAAGCGACGTTCGCCTTCGGACCCCCATACAAGGACACACCAGTACTGGTCAACATACAAAGATCTATATGCATTAGCTCTTTGCAGACGCTAGATGCCATCGAGAGGAACTGCCAGGAACAAAGGATTATAAAGATTAAGAGAGGGAAAGATGATAATGATATATATACGATGATGATGGTGAATATATGCGATCATGATGATGTATATGAGATAAACATCTACATATATATAGGTATCATGCAATGGCTGATGTTTATACAGCAGTATTGCTTCCAACAAAGCCTTCATTAGATGATGCCTCTGGGTTCAGGCATGGTTTCGGGGCCGAATCATCATTACCACTAACCCAGAGCGCCCCAGCAGTAACGCACGATACTACCAGACCTTGTTTGATAGACGTCACTGTGTGGAATTGCCATGTCTATGTTGATGCAGTTAGAGCCTTGGATCTTTTTATGTATTTCCTCTTGTCTGATACAGAAAGTCCAAGATTAGTCAAGAATACGGAGGTTGTGTTGGTAATGAAACCTCAGCATCAGACCTCGATAGGAAATACATTGGTTATTTAGCCATTTCTAACACATTGGTCTCGCAGATCCTCATATTTTTTCCAACTTACTCTGATGTGCCTGTTGTATAGTCATAAACAAATATATATGCATATATACACATATACATGCAGAATACATATTGACGTAATGAATAAGATGAGAGAAGACTTCTTTAAAAAAATATACCTCTCACTTTATTGTAAGGTTTGCGTGTGAGAGTGTGTTGGAGACGGAACAGAACTGCAACATACTGACCTCCCCAGCCCCTCCGGACATAACCGTGTGTCGTTCTCGTTCTTCTGGACTGCTCAACCAGGGGCCTGGGGGCCCAGCCTCTCTGAGACATGTTTTCATCCCAGCATATTTTCACCAACTGGTCTCCAAAATATTGACTTCCTGTCTTCACCGAGTTATATAATAGTTCAATCGCCCACTCAATATCTTTTGAATGGCATGTTTGATCGTCATCAAACGGAAATAATTGTCATGCAGTTCACAGGTCACTCTCTTCCGATGCATCAGTCTATGAGTGTACTGTGGGATTTTAACCCTGTCCCACACCGTCAGCCAAGCTCGCCCACGCCAATGGAATATGCACTTCCGCGTCTTTGGAATGGCATGTTTGGCGGGGTCGAAGGTCAATATACAACATGCCCAGTCAAAATTTTCTTCGAAGGGACCAATAACTCAATAACGAAAACTTTTTTTAAATTCAATTGATCAAATGACAATATCTGGACCCTGGGTCGTTAACGCTAATTCTGTTGGATATACGAGATAAGGTTCTAAATCAGTAGCAACGTGCCAGTCTCTACAGCCATCGAGCAATGATGATCTGTGCGTATTTTTACGCGAAAGTTTCGAAATATTTCCTTCTTTAACGAAATGAATCGCTCTATTGGTGATATCATTTAGAGCTTTATTGGCAATCTCATAACATATCTTCGCTGCCTCGGCAAAAATCTCAAGAAATTCGTTATGTCTCTATGTGTAGCTGCTTAGAGGAAACTCGCATCCAGTGCGAATATGTTAGAGGCTGGCAGTTTTCCCACATACTTTGCATCAGTTAAATGTAGTTAACCCCAAAGCATAAAGGTTGACTGGTGTAAAACGTCGTAGACTGCCTTGATAAGGAAACTCAATTTTTGGGGTTCCATGTGCTTAACATCGCCCCATATGACAGCTCTGTCTTTTGCACTCTCCCACTTGGTCCATGCGCCCGGTTTCCTTTGTCCTACAGCTGTAGCAATACGCGCGACTTCCTCAAAAAGATGAATTTCTTCTGAAACCAATTTTCTTTTGTTTATGTTTGAGGATTCCTTGGACCACCAACGCTGTGGATGAAGGCCTAGGCTTGTTCTTCCACTTGCCACAGTGCCAATTATTTCTTTTATCTTGAGGGCCGATTCTACATTCTTTATAACTACTTTCACCTTCTATTTCCGACCGGTTATTACCGAAGATGGTTGGGGGGTCTTCACAAGTTTGTCGCGAGAATCACGCAGTATCTTGAAAAGTCACGCTTTATCTAATTCAAATTCATCAACAAGTGACAACGTCGGAAGTTTTTGCTTCGTTGATGAGCTGTATAGTGCCATATTTGTTAAGGAGTTAGGTGCTCCCAACCATTTTTTTGTATATTTATTGATTAACCGCTCCATTTTTTCAACTTTTGTAATTGATACATCATATATTTGCATTAGCCATGATAATTTAGGAGGTAATCCAAAATAGATGCACCAAACTTTATCTTTGTTCAGGAGGTCATATTTATCAAAGGAGCGTAATCCACCTTACACCAGTTTTCTTAGGTCCTGCCAACAATATCGATCAGTAAGTGGTAGGGAGTCGCTGCGACCGAGGCTCTTAACGCTTTTTTCGCTGATTGTGAGGATTTCGTTCCTATTGACGGATAACTTTGTCTCTCTCTGCAGTTTCTTTTAATTATTGATAAACTGCGGCATTTTGAAGTCTTTATTTTGATTGCGGCCCATCTAAAGAGCTCCTATCGGCGGGTCACCAGTTGTTCCATGTGTGATCTGGATTTTGAGACTAGAGTTACATCATCCATAAAAGCCTTCATAGAGGACCCGATTATTTCATTGGTGTTGACTTCAGCACTACACAATATCATCTTTATAACCAAAACGAAAAGTAGCGGAGAGATAACACATCCCATCGTAATTCTAATATGTAACTTTTACCAGTTAGTTGAATATTTATAATTAGAAAACCTCGCGCAGGTACATTTAAAATACGCTGATATGAAGTTTTTAATGTCCTCTGGAATCCAAAAGAATTCCATTGCTTTCTCAAGTAGTTGATGTCTCACAGAGCCATATGCGTTTTCTAGATCTAACCAAAGGATTTGAAGTTCGGCTGATTTATTATTTCTTGCCGTTTTTATTCGGTCCCACAACATAGCGGTATATTCACTGCAACCTGGATAGCCGGGAATTCCAGCCTTTTGTATCGATGTATTGACATACCCATTGTTTAACTGGAATCTCATCCTCTTCGCAATGACACCGAAAAAGATCTTACTTTCTACGTTGAGTAAAAAAATTAGTCAAAACTGATCTAGTACACTGGAGTCTTTTTCTTTTGGTAGGTGGATTCTATCTGCCTATCTTTTCTTCATCAGCTTCTCGTAAAAGCTTCCAAAGGAGTGCTAATATTTTAGCGTATCTTTTGTATATATATATATATATATATATATATATATATGAACCCAACCCTAAACGAAACCCTGCCGGTGGAGCCTAAACCAGTTTATTTAAATTATAACATCTTTTTAACATGATATTGATTCTTTTATTTAGATAGGAGCGAAGGATTCAAATTAACATTACAGTTTTCTCCGTTATATTGAAAAGTGGGATGATTAAAAATGATACAAACCACATAAAATTATCATTCACTTGCAAAGTGAAAAAGAGATTATTTGGGGTTAGTCCCTGTGGCGTAGTGGCTTAAATGCTAAATCTAGACATCATAGTAAGTGAGTTCGAATTCTAGTGGCTCCATTACACTAACTTTCCGGCTCATTGTCAAGTGGACAGAGTGTTCGTCAATGGTCCTAGAGATCGAGGTTCAATCCCAGATCAAGTCATACCAAAGGCTTTTAAAATGGTACTTGATACTTCTTTTCTTAACACTCAGCATTATAAAGTACGTATCAAGGGTAAAGTGGAGCAATCCCGGGGAAGGAATAGCGTCCTCCCCTACACCTTGGTGTTGTAGCTTGTGAAAAGGGAGCCTTCGGGTCGACCTCGACTACGGTCGCTAACTTTAGACAGTTACCCATGGGAACGATATGAACTGTATTATTTCCCCTGCCATGGGTTAAATAGTACTACTACTACTACTGTCCTTCCCCAAGGAAAGCTTTGGTATTAAATAACACACGAAGATTGATGTGCCATCGAACGAAATTATTTTATATTCTAAGTTAGAACATGTTAATTGTATTTATTTAATTAAAATATCGCTGTTGTTGGCGTTTTTTTTTTTTTTTTTTCGGGAATGCAGTAACATAATCAAACACTACTTCTGGAAATCAAGATGAATAGATTCATAAGTTGTTGTTGACGACTGTAGTCGAGGGTGACCAGAAGGCTCCCTTTTCAATAGCTACTACACCGATGTGTAGGGAAGAGCGCTACTCCTTTCTCTGGATTGCTTCACTTTACCCTTGATACGTACCTTATATTGCTGAGTGTTAAGCAAAAAGGTATCAAGTACCATTTTTAAAGTCTTTGGTATGACTCGACCTGGGATTGAACCCAGGTCTCCCGGATCATGGTGAACACTCTACCCCATGGAAAAATGAGCCGGTTAAATGTACATGCATAAATAACCATGAATAACTACATCTTGATCATTTTTGTAATATAAACTTAATTTTCTTCTAAACCAAAATGATATAATTTATTTCTCGTTATTTAATCAAATTTATAACTAAATCCTACTGCACTCGATTACTAAAAATATGAATACGTATTAGTATAAACTAAGTACACTCCAAACAACTCAGTTGATATCATACGTTACTTCTAATGGGATCATATTGGTGAAGAGGCTTTTTCCTCGAAGCTACACTAGACTCATCTGAAGAAAGATTTCTTGGTTACACAAGTCTTCTTTTCGAAGCCGCATCTACGAGACTCGTTTAAAAGGTTCAAAGCCACACGCAGAAAAGAGACAAAGCAGAACATCTTTGTTGTGGCCACACAATACCACTTTTCATAAAACTAGAAAAACAAATCCGTTATTCTGTCTTAATTTCAGTGCAGATGAGACCCATGCAAAAGAGAGAGGCGTGAGACAAACCCAGAAATGGACAAGTTTGGTTTGTTTGGTTTGTTTTACGGCCTATCAACCTTTTCCGGGTCATTTAAAGCCGAATTAAATTTCAAACAATCCAGTTTAGGATAAGTATGGTTTTTTGTTTACACACAGTTAAATATCAAAACAGTTCAGTTAAATATGAAAACAGTTCTATTTCAAACAATTCAGTTTAGCATAAGTGCACTGTTTAGTTCTATTTCAAACAACTTAGTTTAGCATAAGTACACTGTCTGGTTCTATTTCAAACAATTCAGTTTAGCATAAGTACACTGTTTAATTCTATTGTCCAGAGTGGACCTATGAGGGCAATGAAGGGGTACTCTACATTCCCCAAAGCTCCAGCATTACAGGAATCTCCCCATCAGATTGTTTACTGTCATATCTAGGACACTAGTTGGACGAGTTTTACCCCCCTGCAGAGAAGCAGTCTGTGTATTCTATAGCCCCAGCCGAATAGGCCACAGGATACTCGTTGGGAGGTCTTACCCCTCTGAAGAGAAGTAGTTGATGTATTCTACAGCCCCTACCGACTGGGCAATAAAAATTGACAAATCAGAGGCCCAAGCAGTTATAAAGTATCTACAAAAGAAAGAAATGAAACCCAAAGAGATCCAGGAAGACATAATACAGATACTTGCTAAGGACTCTCCTTCCTATGCAATTGTAAAGAAGACTGTAGAATTTAAGCAGAGCAGGGGATAGCACAGAAGATGGTTATCTGAAAGGTCATCCAAAAACCTCAACCACTGATGAACAAGTTGATGCTATTTACCGTATGGTTTTGAATGACAAACACCTTACTGTCCAGCAGTTGTTATGCTTCGGTCTGATACCTTTGAGATGAGCAAGCCAAAAAGGGTTGACATTTCCTGGACTCTTCTAACTCGCTTCTATGTTAACTCTAAGAATTCTCGTGGGTGTTCTCGTTATGTAATAGTTAAAGTGATTGACTGCAGAATCGTAATAAGCGAATTCGAACTCCAGTTGCGCTATTAGTTTCACTTTCGGACAAATACCCTTGGGAAAAGTCCTTATGGTGAAATGGTTAAAGCGATGGACTGCGGGATCGCAGTAAACGAGTTTGAACTCCTGTCGTACTATTACGTTCACTTTCAGCCTAATACCCTTGGGAAAGGTATGAGCCCCCTTATCCTCCTAGCTATGGTTTTAATAGCATCACTACTCTTCTTCTAGAAGGATAGCTTTGACATTAAATAACCCATGAAGATTGATATGCCATTAAACAAAGAAACCAAAGAAATTCTAGCAGGCAGGCCTGTTTGCAAGGTGATAGCTTCTGTGTTCTTTTTTTTTTTTTTAATTTTGAAGGTGTAATCATTATAGGCTTCCATCTAAAGCAAAAAACTATTTAATGGACAGGACTTTGCATCAGAATGTGACAACCGAAGGAAGTAATTATGTCGACATGCAGAGGAAAGCTGAGGGCAGATGTGCTTATGCCCCCGGATAATTTATCTGTTCACACTGCTCGGATTGCAGTAGGTGAAGCTGTAAACTGTGGCTTTGATTTGCTTTACCGATTTCCTTACTCACTTAGCTTAATCTGACTTCTTCCTGTTTCCTAAATCCCACCAACGTGGTCAACATTTTGGGAACAATGCTAAAGTCATATGTATTCTGGATGAGTGTTGGAGGACCAAGCTGCTTCTTTTTTCGTGATGGTATTGCAATGCTTATACATCGTTGAACCAATTGCATTGATGTCAAGGCAGACTACATTGAAAAATTGTGAAAAACTAACCCTTTTCTCCGACTCCCTCTTGGTGAGGCTAAGAACCTTTTGAATGGCCCTTGTAAATATAACATTATAATAATATCATATTTATACAATTTTATTTTTGATTTCTGAGTTTCAATTCTCTAGAGTTTAGTTATAAATAATATCTAAAAATAACCGTTCTGATTGTATTTAGTTCCACTAGATATAATAAAATGCTGGTATCTTTGCTTTAAATAAAAATTAACTTTTTAGAAAAATAATGATCGGGGTGTAGTTACTTCTAGGCGATACACAATGAGAATTTATGCTGTTTGTGTGTATATATGTATGCGTGGGCGTGAGTATATGGGAGAGGGGGAGTGAGGGAAGAGAGATTAATGACGAAAATAAAAATGATTTTCTTGCAATTTCAAGTGATTATTTTTCCTTATGAATAAAAGAAACAACCTGAGGGGAATTTAAATTATGTTACATTATTAATGGAAATTCAAAGAAAAAAATGTTTTCTTAATCATTTGGTTATTTTTATGTTCAGGTATATCCACTTATGCTATCAATATAAGATCTCAATAAGATATGTTTATCAATTGGTTTATCTCACCAACTCATTTTATCTATATAAGTGGTCGATAACTGATGTATTAATATACCTTAGTCGACCTTAGTCGAGAGTGACCTGAAGGCTCCCTTTTCGATAGCTACTACACCGAGGTGTAGGGAAGAGCGCAACTCCTTTCCCTGGATTACTCCACTTTACCCTTAATCCGCACCTTATAATGCTGAGTGTTAAGCAAGGTGGCAACAAGTACCATTTTTTTGAGTCTTTGGTATGACACGACCGGGGATTGAACCCCGGTCTCCCGGACCATTGGCGAACACTCTAACCATTAGGCCAATGGCCCGGTACAAATAAATACGTACATAAACTTTCACCAACCACCACCCCACACACACAAACATTCACTGAACCCCACACATATCCCAGAAATACGTTAAATATCATCACGACAGTTCTTTTATAATGATGGTTTTGGTACTGAATAACATGTGAAAGTTTGCGATACCATTAAACAAAAAAAAAACCAATGGATAAACAAATATTTACCAACCCCCACACAAAAACATACAGCTCCCACTACAGACACATGCAAATAAACATTCACTCCCACACAAACATTCACAACACACAAGCATTCATCCACACACATTCATCAAACCAACACGTACACAAACATTCACAAACATTCACTATACCACCACTCCACAGACAAACATTTATCAACTCTCTACACACACAAGCATTAAATCGCACTACAACCCCCACACCAATAAAGATTCACCAACCCCCACCAGACCTACAAACTAATTGTTTTGTTCGATTAAACGGGTCAGCTGGTTATTGTACCCGAAATCGCCAGTTTCGATATGATCATATAAATCGTAAGCCACTTTATTTTGCTATTATAAATATATATATATCTATAATAAAAAATTATCGAGACTAATATTGGTTATGACTGTAAAATAATATTTTTTAATTCAAAGATTTAAAGACGAGTACACAGCAGAGAAATTTATATAATAAAGTCATGTCAAGACATCTACCGTTCGTCATTAACCTATCTAGACTGTTACGTATTCATATTTTTTACTACATAGTTTCGATACTATGGAGTTTAGCAATAAATAAAAACTAATAATATCCGCATATATAAAGATTCACCAACCACAACATACATAAAAAATAAACAAATATTACTGATATTCTCATGTTTGTAGGTACAATACCGCTTATAAATAAATGCACCCTTAAAATTAGCATTTTTAAAGCATCTCAATTATACTGAATACCTGGACAATCAAAAAAAAACTTGGAGACAATAAAATCACCATTAACTTGCAAACGGAACATGAAATTATTTTATATTTAAACTTCATAGAGCATTTCATTTTTTTTTTAAAGAAAAATCATGCTTTAATATGCGTTTTTGTTATTGTTGTTTTTTGTTTGTTTGTTGTTTGGGGGGTACCGGAGAGGGAATTCAGTTTGGTTTGGTTTGGTTCGGTTTCATGGTATATCCATATTTACCAACCCCTCCACTCGGGCAGGATATGACACAAGGTCAATTTTTAAGCGGAGTTTAACAGGTTTGAATTCAGAGTTTTCCTTCTCTTAGACTAGCTGCCTCACGAAAGGCTGAAGAACCCAGTCTGCCCTACTATTTATCCATAGCTAGAAGGAGAATAATTGGATTCATACCTTTCCCAAGGGTATTTGTGCTATGTGAAATGCAATTAGTCACGTCCAGGATTTGAATTTGTGTCCATTTCCTACGATTTCATGGCATATCAACCATAGAAGGTTATTTAATGCCAAATATATTTTTATACATACAAACAGTTCTATTTCAAACAATTCAATTTAGCATAAGTACACAGTTTAGTTCTATTTAACCCATATCAGCTGCTACCACTCCGGACCAGAGTGGACCTGGGAGCGATGGCAATAAAGGGGCACTTCGTATTCCTCAAAGCTCCTGCAATACAATCAGATTGTTTAGTGCCATACTCAGGACACTCATGAGGATGGTCTTACCCCTCTCCAGAGATATATTCGGTGTATTCTGCAACCCCGGCTGACTGGACTAGGGGGGGGGATTACGTTTACATACCAACATACGATACTTGGCTGAAAAGTTCATAGACTGACCAAGATACTTTCATAAAATGTGACCAAATGAGGTTTATTTTTCAACATAGTCTCTCTCGGAATCAACATACTTCTTCCATCTGTGCGGCAGTGGTTGGATCCCATTGATCAAAAAGACATCAACAGTAGATATGTCACCCACATATAAAACCTTTCAGCCTATGAACATTTCTGCCTATCCTTGTATATAAAGTATCTCCTATAAGCAAAACCTACAACACTGAAACTTTCTAAGGGGAAATTCCCCCCACCCCCCAAAAAATATAAATACATGACAATCTAAAAATAAGTACACCTCTGAAAAAAAATTCATGTAGTATGTCTATTTTCAAGCGAAACTTTTTTGTTGTCGTTTGTTCTTTTTTTTGGGGGGGGAGGTGGAGTCAACAAATGGTTTCCTTTAAGAGTTTGATAATCCCTACTGCCTAATAATATCCGTTTTGATTGTATAATATTCCACTAAAATAATAAAAATCCTGCTATCAATTGTTGAAAATTAAATATTTATGAAAGAAAATTTGCAGGAGTGAATGAAATGTTAACTTTCTACAAAATAGTCCTCTTAGCATTCAACACATTTATTCCAGTGAGTTTTTCATTGGTTGGAGCACATCTGAAATTTCTCTTTTAATGTAGTCAGAAGGTGAACGGTTGTATTTCTTTTGATGTCTAACGATTGAGTTGAATTTTCAGTTTCGGAAAGAAGAAAAAATTCGCACGGAGTTAGATCAGGTTAGTCTGGCAAAATCTTGTCTTTTACTAAAAACATTACGTTTAAAACGTATCGAAACTGGCTCTATAACATTTTTTGAACTAGCACTAATTCTTCAAAATGGAATCTAGACGTCTAGACGTCAAGGCTTCTTTACTTTATCGTATAATTTTTCAGTTGTATATAAAACTTGGTTTGAATTTTAATCTTAAAAAATATACATTTTACAGTCGGAACGGATATTATTAGTTTTTATTTATTGCTAAACTCTATAGCATCGAAACTATGTAGTAAAAAATATGAATACGTAACAGTCTAGATAAGTTAATGACGAAGGGTAGATGTCTTGTCATCACTTTATTATATAAATTTCTCAGCTGTATACTCGTCTTTATTTACCATTTAAATTTCTAAATTAAAAAATATAATTTTACAGTCATAACCAATATTAGTCTCGATAATTTTTGATTAGAGATAAATATTTAAAATAGCAAAATAAAGTGGCTTACGATTAATACGATCATATCGAAACCGGTGATTTCGGGTATAATAACCTGCTGACCCGTTTAATCGAACAAAGCAATTAGTTTTCTCTCAAAACTATTTATAGAAAATTAATATTCAAAACAAGGAAGGTAACTTAGTCGAACTGAACATAACATGGTATATTTTTGAGAGTTCGGTTATTCGCCTATTACTCCCGAGTCAACTCTGACTTGGAGGGGAAATATCTGTCAGGGTCCCATCTATGGGACAAATAACTCAATTAGAAAGTGATTAGTATTGGACAGGAATACTTGATACCATATCATTGTAATACTTACATGAAGCTATAATTGTTTATAAAGGATTATAATTATTACTTACTTGAAACCATACATCTGTTTATTTGTCAATGCCTCCCACCAGACACGACTTGACACATGGTCAAAAGCCCGAAGGCCGATTAAAGTGAGGATAAAGGGGAGGGGGGGTCGGGAGCGTGCTGAGACTCGAACCCTGCTGGTCTATGCTGCTCTCGGCTCACTTGGTGCAATGTGAGCCTGATGAGGCAAGCAGTTTCACGAACCCAAATGTGGGTCTGGGCACGTATGCCGGGTTATGGCTTGAACTAGACAGCAAGGTCTAGTGCCATACATAGGTTTCGAGAAAGTCCGCGAGGGACCTCTCTTGAAACCATACATCTGTGTGCAAATTGTTTGTGTTAAGAATAGTCACTTGAAGCTATAATTGTTTATTATTTGTTACTTGAAACCATAAGTTACTTTAAGGCCTTCATTTTTAAGAATATTTTTCTCTCATTTATGGAAGAAACTACTCAGTAAAAAAAGAGCCTACTATATTTTCACAAAACTGTACAATATTTGATACATACATTCATTTTTCAAACCAAGTTGAACTGTTTGTGTGTTTGTTTGTTTGTTTTCTTTTTGGTTCGACTGTACTGTTTTTTAAAAGATTACTTGGCGCCACGAAAATAAATAAGGAAAAATGGAGGACACGGCTCCCGCAAAACAATGTCGAGTGGAAAGCAGGAATTTCTCAATGTAGATCGAGGAAAGTGAATATAATAACTTTCTATTGCTCAGCTGAAACGTGAGGGGGGTGCTTTTCATAATGCAATGTTTAACAAGTTAGCCTCATAGATCATTAATAATAAACAAGATCCTCGCTGAATATTCAATTCTCGCGGTGGCCTTGGGCTAAATCTGATCTTCGTTTAGTAAAGAACTATTGTTCAATCGGAAGAAAAAAAAAATTAATGCAAATATATTTATTTGTTTATTTATTTTTTCTTTCCTCGATTTTTTTTTTTTTGTTTTTTGTTTTTTTTTGTTTGTTTTTTTTTGGGGGGGGGTTGCTTACTTTTTATTTCTGTTTGGTATACACGACTAAAATAAAATAAAATGTCTTTCGTATATTTTTCTCGTCATTACTTCATTAAATCAAATTCAATTCGGGAACAATGCTCATTGTTTGAGATATGATATTCCAAAAACAGTTTATCACATCTTTCAGTGTGAATAGTACTGTAAACAGCTTTCTGTTGTCTATAACTTCTTCAGGGTTTGATGGTAAACGTCTCCTGTCCCATCCAAGTGAATATTTCACGTGACAGAAGGGATGAAATTCAAACAAGCTCGTTGCCTATCAGTGGGGCTTAGAATACGCTGACTGCATCTCCCGAAGAGAAGAAAGATATCCCACATGCAAAACAAGTGTCCTGGGTATGATACTAAACTGCATCTGATAATGGGCCTTAAGCTCCAGAGCTCTGGAGAATACAGAGTATTTCTTCAATACCATTATTCCTAGCTACACTCGGAATATTAGAAAATTTGATACCACATAACAGTATTTTTTCTGTATGAAGTATAGTTATTTGAAACTATAATTGTTTAGCCCGGTCGGCTGGGGCTGTAGAATACACTGACTGCGTCTCTACAGAGGAGTAATACCCCACCAACGAGTTTCCTAGATTTGACATTAAACAATCTGATGGTGAGGCTTCAGTAATACTGGAGTTTGGGGGAATATAGAGTACCCTTTCATTGCCAACCCTCCCTGATCCACCCCGGCCTGGAGTGGTAGTACCTGATAGGGTTCTATTAATAGATCAAATTGTTTGGTATTTAAACTGAGTGCAAACAAATGACTCATGCTAAATCTAATTGCTTGAAATAGAAGTGTTTGATCATTTAATTGAATGTAAAAAATGACTGATGTTTAATTGAATTGTTAGTGATACATAACAATATTTGGAACCATTTAACTATGTGCAAACAAATAAGTAATATTGAATAGAATTATAACTGTTAGGTCGCAATATTTGAAGCCATTTAACAGTGTGCAAAAAATGAGCTTAGGCTCAATTAAAAATGTTATCAACTAAAAGTTTACAAATCATATATATCTAACATATATGTATAAAAATTGATTTGGCAAAAAATACCTTACAATGGTTGATATGCCATAAAACCCAACCAAATCAAACCTATAATTGTTTAATAAGGATTATTATTAGTAGTAGTTACTTGAAATCATATAATTAAGCGAAGACAAATGGTTATTATTAAATAGAAATAATTATTTGAAACCAAATAATTGTGTATAAATTGTTTGTATTAGATAGGAATACTTGAAATCATAAAACTGTGTGCAAATTATTTGTATTAGATAAGAATACTTGATATCATATAACTTTATGCAAAAGACTCTTTAAAAAAACTACCATACAAAACACGTAAATATAAACATACAATTCCCTTATCTCGAGGCATAAAAAACAGACGGTTTGATGTGCCATTAAAATCAATCAATCTGTCTGCATTAAATCCTTTGGCTCTCTATAGAGGTCAGACAAACAAACTGTTTTCAATAATTGATATAGATATAGATATGTTTGGAGTGTGCATGTTTGCGAGGATGTATAAGAAAATTTTGGTGAATGCATATTTGTTTCTGTTGTTGGATTCTGTTTTAATGGCAATATTAAATATGAAAATGAAGATTACTCAGGAATTAGATGGCTTCCTATATAATCCTTATTTCTATCCATATTAATAAACAGATTTTCCGTCTTCATCTTTTTCAAGGCAGAAAATTTCTCATCTCGAGACATTATTTTTTTCTATCTTTTTTCTTGGGGTTTTATCTTCATTTTCTTGAACGAATACTTACAAAATATCATAATTGCAACTTATTCTTCTTTTTTTTTTAGCTCTAAATAACTTCTAAAACTTTAAGTCTTAAATATTTAGAATTGCTAAATACAGTGGATTGCGGTTGATAGGGCCATATCGGTACCGGTGATGTGGGATGCAATAATCGAATAACCGTACGAACCAATTAGTTTTCGATGAAAAAATATTTCTAGAAAATCAGTTTTAAACAAGGGACATAACTTTGTTAGGTTGAACATGGTATTTTTCAGTGTTCGGTTATTTTGCATTTAAGTTGAGTCACGAGCTCAAAGTATTTGATTGAGAGTTTTTATGAGAACAGTAATTTTAGTTTTGTTTCACTTTTGTTGTTTTTTGTTTGTTGGTTGGTTGGTTGGTTGGAATTTTGTTTTGTTTTTGTTTTGTTTTATTTTGTTTTTTAGTTTTTTTTGGGGGGGGGCTTACTTTTTTTGTTCTTTTTAGGGGTTTTTTTGTGTTGTTTTTTTGTTGTTGTTGTTGTTGTTTTGTTTTTTGTTTTTTCTCGAAAACAATTTAAATTAATGTTAATTTGTTTGAATATGTTCTTACAAAGTTAGTTCAATAATGCAACTGGTCCCAGTAACCAGTGATTCTATTGAGCGAAATCCAGTATAGATGAATTTTGGTCTATAAGTTGTATAGTAGTAATTTAGAATATATTTTCAGAGAAAAATTATCTCTTTTATCAGCCGAAAGTTATCTCTTTAGCAAACTGAAATTGTCTCTTTTATCAGGCTACAGTTGACCCTTTTACCAGGCTAAAGGTATCTCTTTTACCAGACTAAAATTATCTCTTTTATCAGTCGAAAGTTATCTCTTTAGCAAACTGAAATTGTCTCTTTTATCAGGCTACAGTTGACCCTTTTACCAGACTAAAGGTATCTCTTTTACCAGACTAAAATTATCTCTTTTATCAGCCGAAAGTTATCTCTTTAGCAAACTGAAATTGTCTCTTTTATCAGGCTACAGTTGACCCTTTTACCAGGCTAAAGGTATCTCTTTTACCAGACTAAAATTGTCACTTTTATCAGTCGAAAGTTATCTCTTTAGCAAACTGAAATTGTCTCTTTTATTAGGCTACAGTTGACCCTTTTACCAGGCTAAAGGTATCTCTTTTACCAGACTAAAATTATCTCTTTTATCAGCCGAAAGTTATCTCTTTAGCAAACTGAAATTGTCTCTTTTATCAGGCTACAGTTGACCCTTTTACCAGGCTAAAGGTATCTCTTTTACCAGACTAAAATTATCTCTTTTATCAGCCGAAAGTTATCTCTTTAGCAAACTGAAATTGTCTCTTTTATCAGGCTACAGTTGACCCTTTTACCAGACTAAAGGTATCTCTTTTACCAGACTAAAATTATCTCTTTTATCAGCCGAAAGTTATCTCTTTAGCAAACTGAAATTGTCTCTTTTATCAGGCTACAGTTGACCCTTTTACCAGGCTAAAGGTATCTCTTTTACCAGACTAAAATTATCTCTTTTATCAGTCGAAAGTTATCTCTTTAGCAAACTGAAATTGTCTCTTTTATCAGGCTACAGTTGACCCTTTTACCAGGCTAAAGGTATCTCTTTTACCAGACTAAAATTGTCACTTTTATCAGTCGAAAGTTATCTCTTTAGCAAACTGAAATTGTCTCTTTTATCAGGCTACAGTTGACCCTTTTACCAGGCTAAAGGTATCTCTTTTACCAGACTAAAATTGTCACTTTTATCAGTCGAAAGTTATCTCTTTAGCAAACTGAAATTGTCTCTTTTATCAGGCTACAGTTGACCCTTTTACCAGGCTAAAGGTATCTCTTTTACCAGACTAAAATTATCTTTTATCAGCCGAAAGTTATCTCTTTAGCAAACTGAAATTGTCTCTTTTATCAGGCTACAGTTGACCCTTTTACCAGGCTAAAGGTATCTCTTTTACCAGACTAAAATTATCTCTTTTATCAGCCGAAAGTTATCTCTTTAGCAAACTGAAATTGTCTCTTTTATCAGGCTACAGTTGACCCTTTTACCAGGCTAAAGGTATCTCTTTTACCAGACTAAAATTGTCTCTTTTATCAGTCGAAAGTTATCTCTTTAGCAAACTGAAATTGTCTCTTTTATCAGGCTACAGTTGACCCTTTTACCAGGCTAAAGGTATCTCTTTTACCAGACTAAAATTGTCTCTTTTATCAGTCGAAAGTTATCTCTTTAGCAAACTGAAATTGTCTCTTTTATCAGGCTACAGTTGACCCTTTTACCAGGCTAAAGGTATCTCTTTTACCAGACTAAAATTGTCTCTTTTACCAGGCTAAAGGTATCTCTTTTACCAGACTAAAATTGTCTCTTTTATCAGGCTAAAGTTATCTTTTAAATCGGTTTTATAGAAAACCAGATTCAAATTCAATTTCTTAGCTATTTACTCACGTTAACCCTTTCAATGCTATCTGGTAATATTATGAATTAATGAAACAATTAGAAACAATTTTAATCGTGAATTTTGATTTTTGTCATTTCATGATAATCCTGATCACCATCATGCCCTCAGTACTTACTGTCATCAATATTATATGCACACGGACTTAGTCAAGACACATTGCAAGTACTAATTCTCGCTAGATCACCGAAGTTAAGCAACGATGAGCCTGTTAAGTATTTAAGTAGGTGACCACTTAGTAACAACAGATAATGTAAGCAACCAAAGGCTTGTGTTTCAGACTAAGGAAAAGTGATTAAATGGCCACTGTAAATAAACTTAGGTTACTGCAAGGGCCGTTAAAGTCCAAATCTTCATAGGAAGTAAGTATATCTAGTTCTCCCGTTTCAAACTTGACATCGTATATATATATATATATATATATAGAGAGAGAGAGAGAGAGAGAGAAAGAAAGAGAGAGAGAGAGAGAGGAGACAAAAAGAAAATTTGATCTGTCATTCACAGTAATATGTTACTCTGCTATTCATGTTTCATGTTATTTCACTTGTTTTATCCTTTCCCCCTCCCTTCTTTCTCCTTCACACCTTCCTTTCTTCTATCCTCTTTTCTCCTATTTCTTCCATTTTCCTCGTTCCTCTTCCTTCCTTCTTTCTTCTTTCTCTTTCTTTTCTCTCTCTTTTTCTTTTTCACTTTCTTCCTCCTTTTGATTCCAAATTTTCTCAACATACAAATGGAACGCATAATTTCTACATAATATTCTCCAAAAATCACATGACAATTTTAAAAACAAACGCTGTTGTAATGTTTAAACGGCCCACTTTTCCTGATATATAGGTTTTCCCTAAGTTTTTGGTATAATTTTTTAAACATCCATCGTTGATTTAACATCCCTTCCAGTCCTGATGATGGTTCATTAAAACTGAAACGCTATAGTGTCGACTTGGTTTCTCAATAAATCTCTCCTTCTGCTTGGATTACCTTATTATCAAATTTTTTATCTATATTGTCGGATTTTACTTCATTATTTCCTTCCATATATACATATATATATATATATATATATAGGTGTGTGTGTGTGTGTGTGTGTGTGTGTGTGTGTTGTGTGTGTGTGTGTGTGTGTGTGTGTGTGAAGAGAGAAATGCAAATGAATAAAGTTTACATGAAAAAGAACGTTTGTATCAGAGCTAATAAGAAAATATTGTTCTAATGAACATGAGAATTCCGTTATTTGAACGGTTACATGGGCACAATCATCAGACGGAAATATAAGAAAAGTGCTGATCAATCATAAGTATAGAGTGATATAAAGTCGCGTATTAAAGAGGGAGTTCAAGTGACACTCACACGTGGAAAAGAATCTATATAACATTAAAGCAGTCCATATATTTGCATACAAATAAAAGTTTTCTCGCCTCCTGACTATAAGATCCATGTACTTTTATTTTAAAAATATAATCATGCGATGAAATGTTTCATCTGAGGATTGTGTTTTTTGAAACTTATAGCCATGTGAGTGATAAGAGGAGATAAGAAAACATTAATTTTAGGTTTTAGCCTGCTCTACTGGTCAGAATTTGAGCACTATAATGATTTATTTCACATGAATTGCCCATAAGTTGGTCTGGTTTTATAATATATCGACCATTGTAGGTTATTTAATGCCAAATCCATTTTTATCCATTTAAAGTTCTATTTCAAACAACTCAGTTTAGCATAAGTACACAGTTTAGTTCTATTTGACCCATAGATAGGACCCTATCAGGTGCTACCACTCCGGGCCAGAGTGGACCTGGGAGTGATGGCAATGAAGGGGTACTCCGCATTCCTGAAAGCTACAGCATTACTGGAACCTCACCATCAGATCGTTTATTGTCATATCCAGGAAATTCATGGGGGGGCGTCTTACTCCTCTGCAGAGGTGCAGTCGGTGTATTCTATAGCCCTAGCCGACAGGGCTAGAGAACAGCAGGATTGAATTCAGAGGTTTCCTTCTCCTAGACTGGTTGCCTTATCAAAGCCGTACCCGTTGCTGGGGAAGAGGTAATGAATTCATATTTTTCTCCGAGGCATTAATACGATGTGAAAAACAAAAGTAGCACAGGTGACTTGTCTAGAAGAAGGAAAGATTCTGAATTCAAAAGCAGAAAAGTTTTGATTTGTAAATCTGTGGCACACTGATGTACCATTCTTCTGTTATCAGCTCCTCTCAAATGGATGCTTTCACTACTCAATGCACATCACCTGCGTAGCATCGACTTACTTAATGGTTTTCAATGATGCTAGTAGACAAACATAATATATATATATATATATATATATAGATAGAGAGAGAGAGAGAGATGGACTTATTTCGTTTATATCAACAATGGCTTCCTGTTTCAATATCTGCTCGTTTCTCTTTTTCCCCTCTTCAGCACTCAAAGATTTCCCCGCGTGATTTCGCTCTTACATCTAAATTATTTCTTTGTTATGTGAACTTCATATATTCAAGAATCCCCTCTTTTACCAAATCAGTTATCCTGGAATAATGGCTTCCGTTCAACCTATCAACCCTGTGACCTTTACATCAACTTCAAATCTGAGAATAGATGATTGGGAAGGAATGCTTACAATGATAATAATAATGCTAAAGCTTACCGACTTTTCTTGTGTCCTGAGTATAACACAAAACTGCATCTGGTGGTGAGGCTCCATATCCAGAGCTCTGAGAAGTGTGGAATCATATCTTCATTACCCTTACTCACAGGTTCACCCAGACTTGGATCGGTAGAACCTGCGATGGTTGGATCTAAGGGGCAGTATATATCTGTTTGAAAATTATTACCATTTGATAGAAATACTTCAAACCATACAACCGCGATAAAATGAATTATATTAAGAATATTTACTTGAAGCTATAATTGATTACAAATATAAATTGTATTATTGTCTGAATCTTTTTTTTTTTTTTTTTTTTTTGATTAAATGGGAATAATTGAAAACATTACTGGGTGCACACAAAAGATTGTATATATATATATATATATATATAGGGTGCGGAAGCACAATTAGGAATATTCTAGTATAGTGATAAACGACTCAATTATTAAACAAGATTGATTTTGATTTTAAAAAATAAACAACAAAATTAGAAAATTAACACAAAATACTAAATTTACTCAATATGACCGCCATTTTTTTAATTATCTATCAACACACTTTCGAAACAATTTGCATTCCTTCAAAATAAATTCTTTGGACATTTTATTCCATTCCTCCTCAATGCCAGTCTTAAGCAAAGCAATATTTGAATGGGAAGTTTCAATATGTCGTTAGTAGAAGTTTAAATATTTGTTGGTTGGTTGGTTGGTTTTACAACATGTCATCACTTTGAACATATTATGCTGAAGTCAGTTTAAAAATTATGGTCTTCTTATATACAAAAGTAAGTAAAGTCAGCGACCGAAGTAAAGGAGGCCGAAAGCTCTCTTTTCAAAAGCTACTACACTGAAGTATAGGGAAGGGCGCTACTCCATTCCCTAGATTGCTCCATTTTACCCTTGATACGTACCTTATAATTCTGAGTGTTAAGCAAGGCGGCATCAATTATCATTTTCTTGTCTTTGGTATGACTCAACCGGAGATTGAACCGAGCTCTCCCGGACCATTGACGAACACTCTACCCACTACGCCAATGACCCGATTCTCGATTATATACAGTACAAGAATATATCTTCAATCATTTTAAACAGATAAATACGTCATTCTTATTTGTGATATGAATTTTTAAAATCTAGTTTATTACTAAAGTTCAAAAATATTCAAACATTATCTCGAACAGATCGATTTGACACAAAGATTGGTACCTAACAGATATTACTGATCCTGGTGACTCCACATTCCCTAGTCTCATCACTGGTGACTCCACATCATTCCCTAGTCTCATCACTGGTGAATCCACATTCCCTAGTCTCATCACTGGTGACTCCACATCCCCTAGTCTCATCACTGCCATACACAGGACCCTTTATGTATTTCGGAATGTAATTTAGGAACTAAACCAATATTCAAAAATTTACATAAAGCACAAATTTATATAGAAGAGAATTATTATTGTACATATAAATTAGGCACAATGCAAATATGATTGTACATAACAAACAATATATATATATATATATATATATATATATATATATATATATATATATATATATAATAAAAAATCCCACAGTGAAATATCTTATGCAAATCTACATCAGGTCATTGATGAGAAAATTAAAATTATTTTCTGATACTCAAATTTATTGAATCATGTAATCATAACCACACACACACACACACACACACACACAAATGTATATGTGTATACATATATATATATATATATGGAGAGAGAGAGAGAGAGAGAGAATGAGATAAATGGATATACAGATGTATCAGTGTGTGGGAAGCAAAGGCTGTCACTCTGGTTGTCATGGCCACACCCTATGAGCCTTTCAATTTTGATACTGACCAGATGTGATTGTGAGGGGTCTTTATCAAAGGCGGAAACGTCATTTTTCGTCATTAAAAAGCCATGTGAATTGTTTGTTTGGTTTCTTTATTATGTTGGGAATCAAATCAAACAAGGACTTTATTTTTCATAATTATTAAAAGCCTTTGTTCTTGGAAAAAAGCAAAATATATAATGTTATAATGTTAGACTTCTCATAAGTTGAAGTTATTGAGTGGCAATTTAGATTTCATTTCAACAATTGACACACTCACACACATACAGAGAGAGAGAGCGAGAGAGAGAGAGAGAAACACACAAACACAAACATATATATACATAGATATAAACAGACACAAACAGATTCACAAGTACAAACATATTCATATATACGCATAGCAACACACACACACACACACACACACACATATATATATATATATATATATAAGAATGATTTCCCACAATGTAGAAAAATAAAAAACAAGATGTTCAAATACGAATAAATTTTTATTTTCAACAACTTATATTCATCTATCAATAGTCATATTCTAAACTATATATATATATATATATATATATATATATATATATATAATGTACCCACTTTAAAGACTCTTTAGGTCAAGAAGAGTGGGAGGAAAATAATATACTCAGTATTGAGTATAGCATAGATGCAACAATCCTGAAACTCAAGAAATATACAAAAAAGGTTAGAAAATTACTTCAATAACAATGGAAATAACTTAGATGAGTTAAAGGTGAAGAAAAATAAATATATGGACGACAAGTCGATGAAATTGCTCATGAGGTGACCTGGACATAGCCACGAAGAGGAGTCTAACTGAATCACTATTAATAAGTAAGCTGGCCGTCCGTAGTCGAAGGCGATCCGATGGCTCCCTTTTTAAGAGCTACTTCACCGGGAGAAACGGGGGACGCTGCTTCTTTCCCTGGATCGCTCCACTTACCATTGATATGTACCTTATAATGCTGAGTGTTAAGCAAATACCATTTTTGAGTCTTTGGTATGACTTTACCTGGGATTGAACCTCTGTAACCCGGACCATTGACAAACACTCTTACCAAAGCCGTACCAAACAATGTCATAACTAATTGTCACAGCAAAAGTTGATTATATGCAGGAGAATGGCAAATGTAGGTGATAGAAATAAAATAGTTAACCGCATAAGCAGTGAGTACAACAAACTGGTATGAAAGGAATACAAGAGTGGACATGACTGGGTAGGAAATGTTATCCACTGGAAATTGTGCAAGAGACTAAATTTTGTACATATTGGCACTTGGTATGCGCACAAATCAGAATCTATCCGGGAAAATGAGACGTATATAGTTTTCTAGGATTTTTATATAGAAACATTATCCAATCCCGGCCAGAAGACTAAACTTAGCGTTCATTAACAAGAAGGAGGTGCCCGTGATGTAATGGTTATCGTCGTTGGAAATGGACACGGAGACTCGAGTTCAAATCCTGGATGAGACTGATTGCATTTCACATAGCACTAATACCCTTGGGAAAGGTATGAATCCAATTATTCTCCCTCCAGCTATGGGTAAATAGTAGGACCGGCTGGGTTCTTCAGCCTTTGGTGAGGCAACTAGTCTACAAGGAAAACTCTGAATACAAACCTGTTGAACTCCGCTTAAAAATTAACCTTGTGTCATATCCTGCCCGAGCGGAGGTGTTGGGTAAATAGGATTAACAAGAAGAAAATAATTTGTAATCTAGTGGATTTTGCCATTCTAACAGACCACAGAGAGAAAAAAAGAAAGCGAAAACCGAACAAATTCTAAAAACTTGAAACGGCACTAAAAAGGCTGTGGAACATGAAGGTGACTGTGACACCAACTGTAATCGGATCCCTTTGAACAGTCTTCAAGGACCTGAAAAAGAAACGAGGGAAAATGAATATCAGAGGAAGAATTGAAACCATCCAGACTATAGCACTGTTAAAATCAGCTTGGATATTTAAAAGAGTCTTGGAGATCGGAGGAGACTTGCTGCCACTCAACCTCCAGGGCAACCCTCCCGTTGGAAATTGTGTGAAAAACGTGCTGAGTAAAATGATAATTAACGGTCTTCATTTAAAAAATAGATAGAAATATATAATATATTAAGTGAAAATATTCTCCGCAGTTTTTCTGATTGCTGTTTGTTATCATAAATATACTTTAGTGAATTTTCTTCAGCGTTAGTTTTAAGAGGTTTTCCACTTAAATTCAGATAATCTCGAAAATCAGCAAGTTTTGCATAGAATATAAACAAATCAACTAATGTTGACACACATGAAGCTAAACTTCCCCAATAATAAACTACTTATAATTACGTACATTCGTGCATTGATATTAAACTGATATATATTATTCGTGAATTATCATATCAAATATAAAGAAATGTATAAAGCATTTAAATTGGTGAGGGCTTAGAAAGAGTAGATGCCGTCAGCAACCAGAAACCTGTGGAGAAGACTTAGTAAAGCACCGGTTCTTGCTTGATCGCAAAAGAAAGGATGAGCTGGCTCCATATTTTGATGGGTGATGACCTAAGAATAACAGCTAAATTAATCGCTGTCTCCAACAAGAAAGAATTTGACGCAAGGTATTTTTATCGAGGGGGTTTTAGAGAAGGGGGATTTGGCATCAGCCAGGACTCGTGCCTTGCTGGACTATGTTGGTCATAGGTTCACTTAGTGCAATGTGAACCCGATAACTCTGTGAGGACTTGGACTCAGTAAATACAATGTGAATCTGGCACGAATGTCTGCTCATAGGTTCACTTAGTGCAATGTGAACCCGATAACTCTGTGAGGACTTGGACTCAGTAAATACAATGTGAATCTGGCACGAATGTCTGCTCATAGGTTCACTTAGTGCAATGTGAACCCGATAACTCTGTGAGGACTTGGACTCAGTAAATACAATGTGAATCTGGCACGAATGTCTGCTCATAGGTTCACTTAGTGCAATGTGAACCCGATAACTCTGTGAGGACTTGGACTCAGTAAATACAATGTGAATCTGGCACGAATGTCTGCTCATAGGTTCACTTAGTGCAATGTGAACCCGATAACTCTGTGAGGACTTGGACTCAGTAAATACAATGTGAATCTGGCACGAATGTCTGCTCATAGGTTCACTTAGTGCAATGTGAACCCGATAACTCTGTGAGGACTTGGACTCAGTAAATACAATGTGAATCTGGCACGAATGTCTGCTCATAGCTTGAACCAGAAAGTATAGCACTTCGGCCTCGAATCTATCATTAACCTTGAAGCTCCATCTGACAAGAATAACTGTGCCGAAAGCAATCTGTCAAGCTTTGAGGTTAGGGAACAGCGTTCATTGTACGTCTATATTTACATTTTTGTCTTGTTCTTTCTAAATAGATTTGGCACACACTTTTATCAAATATGAATAATTTTCAAACAAATCTCTATGACCCACAGATGGAACAACTACAGGTTCTATCACTCCAGATCAAAGTGAACCTGGGAATAATAGCTACGAAGTGGTACTCTATCTCCACCAGACCTCCATAACTGGAGCCTCACCATTATTATCATACTCAAGACACCCATTTCCTTTCTTTCTTTTTTTTTTTTTTTTTTTTGGTGGGCGGGAGGTCTTACTTCTCTGCAGGGGATACAGTCAGCGTATTCTACGCCCCACCGACAAAGTGTTTATTAAAGCTCAATAAATTTCATAAACAAATATACAACATTACTGTGTGCTTAATTAAAAAGATTTTATGCGCGTTTTATTGTTTCTTTGTTCGCGCCAAACAATAAATCACTCTGAAAAACAAAAAAATAAAATAAAGACAGACAGAGAAAGAGAGAAGAAGAAGAAGAAGAAGAAGAAGAAGAAGAAGAAGAAGAAGAAGAAGAAGAAGAAGAAGAAGAAGAAGAAGAAGAAGAAGAAGTGAGAAAATGATTAAATATCAAGTGCGAATCCATTGTATAAATATCAAATGCGAATAACAATATCTTGCTGAATAATCATTATATCTATCTATTTATTCATCCATTCATATATATATATTTAGAGAGAGAGAGATAAAGATACATGTATTTATGTATATATATATATATATATATATATATATATATATATATATATATATATATATATATATGCATGTGTGAATCTATGTATGTATATATGCACGTATATAAGTATATGTAAATAAGTATTTATATATATATATATATATATGTGTGTGTGTGTGTGTGTGTGTGTGTGTGTGTGTGTGTGTGTGTGTGTGTATTATATATCTATTCATTTAATAATATTTACTTTTCTCTCGTTGGACCAACTAAAAAATTATATATATATATATGCATGTATATATGCATGTATACGTATATGCATGTATACATATATATATATATGTATATATAAGAGTAGGTATATATATATGTATATATGTGTGTGTGTGTGTGTGTGTGTGTGTGTGTGTGTGTGTGTTTAGTTATATATATAATGTTTATATTCAAGCGAGGCGTAAGAGACATTTTGAATTCAGTTGTTTACGTGCAAGAATTGTTTAGACGTGTTAAATGCGGAGTATTTCGCTCCTACAATCTTTGGTTTTATTTGGTCAAACAAATTGAACAGAAGAAACGTCGGTCAGTTGTAAAGTAAAATGATGTAAATATCTTAAATTCCGGTAAATTTATTCTGACAAGGCACCGGTTTTCCGAAACACTGAAATAATAAAAAGAAAAAATAAGACAAGAAAAAAAAACTAGTAAAAACTCACTCATGATATTTATTCCTTAATTTAAGGAATTCGGGGAGATTCTAACTACTTCTGATCTCTCTAATAAAATAAAACATGAACTCTACCAAACAGCAGTCTGGTCGGTACTACTGTATGCTTGCACTTCTTCGGCTTGGAGAAAAAGCTAAGTGATAACTACACAAGATGCTGTGTAATGTTTCTTGCAAATCCTAGGCCACTTACTTCTCATCTCATAAATCATCCAATAAGAAGAGCAAGACATGCTGAGCACTGTTAGGGATGTAAGAACGGACTTAATAAGGAATGTTCTCCTATGGACTTCAACGCATGGACACACGAGAGTTGACCGATCAGTGAACACCTAAATTCATCTGTTCTGTGCGTGTATTGGATGTCACCAAGAGCGATGACCGATACTGACGGATTGTGAGAGAATCTATGGAGTCCTTACTGTTAGCTCGTGATACTGATCATCATCATCGTATCTGACACTGTCTTTGCGTTTTCCGCTACGGAACGCATGTACTGGTGTGGTCATCTTCTGGTGTGATCGGCGATCGCCTTTTGATGGAAGAAAAAAAGAAATAGAGACGCCAAGTTTTCTAAACAATTGCATAACTTGAATAACTTTCGAAGTCAAGTTAGTCGTCTGGACTGGAGAAAACTGCTAAACATTACCCAGTATTGAACCTAAACTCGGAGTTTGCTCGTTCCGGGTAACATTAATCTCAATCTTACACCTTCGCTCTCTTGGTGTGTCCTCGTGGTGTAATTGTGAAAGCGGAGGACTGGTAATGGTTAAAGCGGAATCGTATTACGCGAATTCGACTTCCATTCGCTCTATTACTTTCAGTTTCGGACAAATACTTTTAGGAAAGGCATGAACCCCTTTATCCACTTCAGCTATGGGTTAAATAGTGCCACTGCTTTTCTTCTAGAAGGATGGTTTTGGCATTAGATAACCTACAAAGGTTGATATGCCATTAAACAAAGAAACCAAACCAAACCTTGATTCTCAGTCTCTGTCGTCAAGTCTTACCACGTGAGTGCCGTATTTATGCCATTCGGTTTCCAGTTAAAGGAGATTTTGTTTACCTTACAACTTCTCTGCAGGCATTTTTCGATAATATCTGCGCTTCCTAATTCTGCAGCTGACGACATCGGGGTTATTTCAAAGTCATCACACAGCTGCTGCAAGTGATGATATCTGTGTTCGATATGATCGATTTGCCATCTTACACAACAAGTGTAAACAAGAAGTACATCAAGATGGTAAAATCGAATAATATTTGTTGAATTTCTAAATCTGAATGACGTCTTGGTAGATATTTTTGTTTTACAAAATGTGATATTTTACAATAAACTCGCTAATATAAAACAAACCCTATTAACCATAATTTTCCCAATAAACTAGTCGACCTGCAAATAAAACTATTTTCATAAAACAAGAACAAGGATAACAGTATCGATTTATTTTCCAGGAATCAAATACACAAAAATTATAAATTAGATAAACAAGCAAAAACAATCATTATACACAGACTTGCAAAAGCCATCGAACACCTGAAGCAAATTAAACTCATCAACTACAGTACCAAATTTAAAACATCAAATTTCTTGGTTTAAAAAAAAAACTCTCCTAAATTCTACTTAAACCAAACAGATATAACTTTCAAATTCACTTGTTCATTTCGGGAATGTCTCTTGAACACAGTCCGAACCGTCAATACCTACAGTTGCTATACATATCGCTTCCATTCTCGTCATTTTTCATACCACTTATCCGATACCAGTGCCATCAAACAATACATAGTAATAACACAGATGTATTCGCATCTGCTGAAATACAGATGATAACACCAAAATCCTATATAGAATCACAACAAAAATGCCTTAAAATGCTCTGATTTACAAAATAAACACTTTCTTGGACAACTTGGAATTAAATGATAACGCATTTTTGTTGTAGTTATGTATTTTTCATAATCCAAAATCTTCATACTATGTTTTCTTTGTTTAATGGCATATCAAAGCCATCCTTCTAGAAGAACAGCAGTGGTGCTATTTAGCCCATCGCTAGTAAGATAAGGGGGTCCATACCTTTCCCAAGGCTATTTGTTCGAAATGAACATAATAGAGCGAGGGGAGTTCGACCTCGCTTACTACGATTCCGTAGTCCAGCGTTTTAACCATTACACCACGAGAACCCCCCCCCATACCATGGAGATAACGATAAAATACAGATTAAGAAATCTTCACTCTTTCCAAAATAGATGCATCAATACCATCATGGATCCATGTTACGACAGGGATCAAACTAAGCCCCGCTATCATTTAGGGGGTAGGTAGATAGATACGAAGATACCCTATTTTTCAACCCCTCCGCTCGGGCAGGATATGACACAAGGTCAATTTTTAAGCGGAGTTTAACAGGTTTCAATTTAGAGTTTTCCTTCTCCTAGACTAGTTTCCTCACCAAGGCTGAAGAACCTAGTCTGTCCTACAACTTACCCATAGCTGGAGGTAGAATGATTGGATTCATACCTTTCCCAAGGGTATTAGGGCTATGTGAAATTCAATCAGTCCAGTCCAGGATTTGAACTCATGTCACCGTGTCCATTTCCTACGACGATAACCATTACACCACGGGCACCTCCGATAGATACGAAGATACAGAGAGAGAGAGAGAGAGAGAGAGAGAGAGTGTGTGTGTGTGTGTGTGTGTGTGTGTGTGTGTTTTAATAGCATATCACCCTTCATGGTTTATTTTATGCTAAGCCCATCCTTGTAGAAAGACAGCAGTGGTACTATCTAACTCATAGCTGGAGGATAAAAGAGTTAATTCCTTTTCCCACGGGTATTTGTCCAAAAATGATCATAATGGCGCGACTGGAGTTCGAACTTGCTTACTACGATGTCACAGTTCAGTTCGTTAGCCACAGGGACTTTCTCAAGACAGATGGATATTACATTCATGAACCCTTGCCTTAAAAGAACGTAAAAATAAATTCAACGAAAAATATTTTAATTATAAAAAAAATCACTGATACCAAACAATGAATATTGATAAAAATATTGAAATCATCTTTTATAGATTGATTTTCTACTTCATCTGACATCTCTAAAGAAAAAAAAAAGTTAATGATTATTTTCAGAAATGAAAATATTTTAAAACAATAACCAAGCTTCTCGCTATCGAATGAAATATCGTTAAAAAGTTTAATATTCATAAACGCGAACACTGACTTTAAATAATTTCGTAGGCCGAACATTTTATTATGTTAAGAAATACATTATTCTTAAAACGAACACTTCCTAATGGTAGCCTCAGGACAAAACTGGTAGGAATTAGAATTGGTTTCTGTGTTTAATGGCACGTCAACCTTTATGGGTTATTTAATGCCTAAGCTATCCTTGCTGGAGAGCAGTAGTGATACTATTTAACCCATAGCTGGGAATTAAGAGGGTCCGTACCTTTCCTAAGGGTAATGGTCCGAAAGTGAACTAGAGTTCGAACTCGCTTACTCCAAGGATGCAGTCCAGTACTTTAGCCATTACACCACGATGACTACTCTTTTTATTCCCCTACCACCAATTATAAGTTAAATTGTACCTCTGCTGTCCTTCTACGAGGATAGTTTTGGCATTAAATAACCCATGAAGGTAGATATGCCATTAAAACAAAGGAAACAAACGAAACCAAATCTCTCTCTCTCTCTCTCTCTCTCTCTCTCTCTCTGTGTGTGTGTGTGTATGTGTGTATCTTCGTATATACCTACCTATCCTCCAACTGTTGGCGGGGCTGGTGGGGATTAATAATAATTTAATAAAATCTGTTTACCAACGTTTGAATGCCGATTTTTTCGTACGCACACACACACACACACACACACACACACACACACATGCGTAATGTGTGCGTATATATAAGCATATGACCGAAACGCTATCGGTCATATGGAAGTTAGACCTGACCGATAAGATAAAATGCCATTTCTTCCAAGCAGCGGTCGTGTCAATACTGCTATATGGATGCACTACATGGTCGCTAGCTAAACGTATGGAGAAAAAGCTTGACGGCAACTACACAAGAATGCTGCCAGCAATATTGAACAATTCTTGGAGACAGCACCCCACAAAGCAGCAGCTGTACGGCCACCAACCATCCATTACGAAAACTATCAAAATTAGACGAACCAGACGTGCGGGACACTGCCGGAGAAGTAGGCACGAGCTCATAAGAGTAATACACTTTAAATGCTCTAACTTCCAAAATAAACACTTTCCTGGACAACTTGGAACTGAATGATAATTTTCTAGGGTTTGCTTTTTTGTTGTACTTCATTTTTTCATCATGGATCCATGTTACGAGAGCAATCAAACGAAGCCCCGCCGACAGTCGGTGGATAGATAAATAGATAGATTTGATTTGGTTTGGTTTGGTTTGGTTTGGTTTCTTTGTTTTAATGGCATACCAGCCTTCATGGTTTATTTAATGCCAAAGCCATCCTTGTTGAGGGACAGTAGTAATACTATTTAACACATAGCTGGTGGGGATAAGGGAGTTCGTACTTTTCCCAAGGGTATTAGCCACTGCACCACTGAGCCTCCTCCAAAGAATTATGCATACATATATACATATAAAGAGATTTAGATAGATAGATAGATAGATAGATATGAACAGACTTAGGTAGGTTGTAAGGAAGGAGGAAGGTTTAAGCCTTAAGCTTATAATCAAATAAAAGTTATGAATTGCTTATTTATGACTGCTTATAATTTAAACCACGAAATGCGAAACCTAAGAGACCAGCATATTAAAAAAAGGGGGTGCTGCTCGTCTAGGCTAGTGGCAGAAGAGCGTCCTACATTCAGTTCGCGCACACGTATGTGTAAGTCAGGCGAAAGAGATTATGCTTAACAATATGTCCTTTTCATCATTATAATTCATACTTTTTAAAGCATTCTCTCTTTTTAATCGTTCGTTCATTACATTTTATTACCTCACTCGTTTTCCTTTCATTTCATTTTCGTTCACGCCTTTTTTCGTTTAGCAGAAAAAAAAACTTTCTTTTGCGCATGCTTCAAGTCTATAATTCTATTTGGATTCCGATTGAAGATGTTTGGTATGCAAACACCAACGTGTTGGTGAGGAGTAAACACAGCCGTTGACATTGCACAAGAGGTGGGAATCCATTATCTCCGAAAAATGAAAGAAAAATATTTGAATAAGTATAAGTAGGTAAAGAGAAAGAAATGGCTGCCAACCTTCATAATGATTCTTGTCAAAGCTAATACAAAATAGAGGCAATCGAATATTTGATAACAGTATTGCAGATAAAGTAATATAAAAATGTTGAGCGACCCAAAATCGAGATGGTGTGGAGTTCAGGTAAACATAAGACGTAATTTTCTCTATTAATTAATAGAAACGAATGAGAAATAATTTTAAGATTAAGGAAATTGTGTACGAACGAAGGAGCCAGTTATGTTTTTCTCTAATTTGAACTATATATATATATAAGTGTGTGTGTGTGAGAGAGAGAGACAGAGAGAGAGAGACAGAGACAAAGGTTATTAGTCCTCTTTGCAATGTTAGTATTTGTACTCCTTTAGAATTTATATCTTTATAGACAAAAATGTGTACAAAACGAAGTTTTATATCTCACAGCGTAGTGTACAATATGGGAACCTACTGCTAAATTCAAATAAAATCAAAAGAACAGATGAAATTTTATAAAGCAAAAATAGATTTTTTTCTTTCTTTTTTTTTTTTTTTTAAATTATAGTACAATTTCATGAATTAGAATGTCTACTCAATTATTCTCATTTATTTGCTGAGATGAATTAAGAGTAAGACTATTTTCCTTATATTTATTTCCTTACCGTAATATTGTTTTCTCAAAAAGTTACATATAGCACCCTTTAGTGTGAAATGTCACACAGGTACATGTGGCAGTTCATATAGTGAAATGGCACATAGGTGGATATGGTACTCTTTCGAGTGAAGTGAGACATGTACACGTGGTACTCCTACTAGAAAAATGGCATAAATGTACATGTGGCATTCCTGATAAGAAAATGGCACACAGGTACATGTAGTACCGATTTACTAACATCATAGTGAAATAATTACAGTATTTTAAATTGTTCTTGTAAGAAGGTAAATTCAGGTTAAGGATCTGATTAATATGAACTAGATGGGTTTCTGCTGTAACAGTAATCCATCGTATTGATTAATACTTTTATTAAAGAGGAAGCGAAGGATTCTTATCAGCATTTCATACTTACGAGGATCATTAAATAAGTTTCCGGACTTTTTTCGTCTGGGCACTTTTATTGATAGTACACACATGAAATTCTAGTCCCCTTCGAAGTAATCTCCTCCGCCTGCAATGCACTTGTTGGGCCATTCCAACAACTTCTGGAAGGCCCATCGAAGTCCTTTTGTGTGAGCGTATCAATGACCATCGTCACTGCCTCTTTCATCTCCTCAATTGTCTCATGACGACAGCCTCTGAGCTTAGGCAATAACCAAAAGTCACAGGGAGCAAGATCTGGACTATAGGGAGGCTGAGGAACTGTCTTGATGCCCATCTTGGTCAAATAGCCTGTGACAAGGATGGAGTTGTGGACTGGTGCATTGTCCTGGTGGAAATGCCACTGGCCCGATTTGAACAGTGCTGGCCTCTGTCGACGGAATCCCTTCCTGAACTTCCAGAAAACCTCAACATAGTAACCCTAACCCTAACCCTTTGGCCAATCAACTCTGGTGTTCTGACTTCCTTACTCCTCCGACGCCTCTCATCATCCCTCACAGACTCCCTGCCTTCCTTGAATCTCTTATGCCACTCAAAAACTGATGCTTGATTCATGCAAGATGATACAAAAGCAGTGTGAAGCATTCCATACGTTTCTGTGGTATTTTTTCCAAGTTTAAAACAGAATTTTATTGTATATCGTTCTTCTAATGTATCCTGACGTCCAGATTGCATTTTTGAAATTCACCAGCTGTGACAATCAGGCTTTTGTAGGGTGTATTCCAATTGCTGCTGTAGCTGTTCATTTGAAACTGAAATCATAAAAATTGGTCAGTCATCTCATAAGATGTATAGCAATAACGTAGTCAATTTTCAAAAGTCTACGACAATCTTAAATGCCAGTACAAAAAAGTCTGGAAACTTGTTGAAGGCACCACGTATCTATTATATCGAGAATATGAACGATTAGAATAACGACGTTCAGCAAGATTACCAGTCACACAACATTATCATTCAATAACAGCTGGAGCTGTATAACTGATGAGACTGAACAATCGTATGATAAATCAAAAAGTACTCAAATGCTGGCCTGCGGAGTAATATAAAAACTAGAGAGAATTAAGATCTCACTTTCTTACTATTTATTTCGTGACTAATAATTTCATACGTCTTATACAGAATAAAAGACACAATCATCAGATGAAATTTTATTCCGAAAAATGTGTGATGGGTACGGAGAGCATGTTTTAGTCAATGTTTGCAAATCGATTTAATATGGGTTTACTTCAATTAGCCTGAATCGAAAAACAGTCCATTAAGTGGAAAAACTCTGAATCTCCGGTAAAGAAACAGTTCCGGACGCAGGGGTCTGTTAAGAAGATCATGCTGAAAGTCATCTAGGGACATGAAAGGATCCATAAGTATTATGCATAAACGTTTGTAGAGTAAATGTAACTATCATTATGGGACAGTACTACTAGTAAATATTTGTAAAAGCCTTTTCTTCATATTCCGAAAGAAAAATCAATATCTCATCTTTGACGTCTCTGACATGGATTGCAAAGCTAACCAGCCAATAAACAGCAATAATTTCGTATCATAGAAAATAGAAATTTCTCCTTGTTTTTGCTGTTGTTATCGTTTTTTTACACGGTCCTATCGAATATGAATGATTTTTAAACAAATCTATTTGACACATAGATATGATTCTTACAGGTACAACCACACTGGGTTATAGTGGACCTGGAAGTAATGGCAATAAAGGGGTACTCCTCCTTCCTTACTTCTCCAGAACTGGAAGTTAGAAAATCGTTGTACATTCATATTTTATGTATTTGTTTCTTGACTGTTTTTTTCTTTTGTTTTTGCTTTTGTTGTTGTTATTGTTTTTTTACACGGTCCTATCGAATATGAATGATTTTTAAACAAATCTATTTGACACATAGATATGATTCTTACAGGTACAACCACACTGGGTTTTAGTGGACTCGGAAGTAATGGCAATAAAGGTTACTCCTCATTTCCTAGTTCTCACACTCCCCAGATCTTCAGAACTAAAGCCTCAACATCAGACGCAGTTTACGGTCAAACTCAGGACACCCATTATTTTTCGGAGACCTTACCCTTCTGAAAGAGACTCAGTCAACATTAACCCCACTGAAAGACGGCACGATGATAATGATGATGGTGATGATAATAGTAAAAGAAAATACTTCCAACAAAATCCTTTTTATCAAGTTCTAAATCTATTTGTATATATCCCTATAATTGTTTGATTTATCAATAGAATCGATGCATGGGTGGTTTTGTACCTAAGTTGATATTGACAATATTTTAATTAGGCACGCGAAAGAACTGAGTTTTTTTTTTATGCGAATTCAAAAATAAGTTGTAGACCACGAGTGCTTTGGAAATCAATTAAAAATAAAACATAAATAATAATTTTCTGAATGGATTAATATATACCGGTCCACTGACCTAATGGGTAGAGTGTTTGCCTATGGTCCAGGAGACCGGGGTTCAATCCCAGGTCGGGTCAAAAAATAGTACTTGATACCTCCTTGCTTAACACTCAGCATTAATAGGTACGTATCGAGGGTAAAGTGGAGCAATCCAGGGAAAGGAGTGGCACCCTCCTCTACACGTCGGTGTAGTAGCTATTGAAAAGGGATCCTTCGGGTCGTCCTCGACAACGATCGGTCAATATATATATATATATATATATATATATATATATATATATATATATCTATATAAAGTACCTAAAGAGAATGGATACACAGTCGGTGAGGCTTAGAATACGTTAACAGAAGGGTAAGAACCCACAGAAGGGTAAGACTCCTCCAAAAAGGATATCCTTGATATAATACTAAACTGTATCTGGCCGTGAGTCTCCAGTTCTGGAAATCTGTGGAGTGTAGAGTACTCTTTCATTATGTTTCATCTACTCCCAGGTCCACTCTGGCATGGAGTGGTAGTACATGTCAGGTATCTATGGATCAAATAGATCCAGTAGAATTGCGTGCAAAAACTACACAATAATGTTAATATGAAAGTACAATGAACGCGATTCCTTAACCTCAAGGCATAAACAGGTTTACATGCCATTAAAATCAATCAAACAATCAATCAATCACAAATCAAAAGGAACAGGCCGAAAAGTACTTTTCTCTCAAAAGCGCAGATGTCTATCATATTTGTAATTTTGTCTTCTTTATTATGACTAACCTGGAAGTGAAAACAGGTTATTTATTTACATTTTAACCAGTATTTCTTATATTATCGGATTCTTCATTCTCTTATATATACGAAAGTCATTCGGTGAATAAAGTTAATTCTACCTAAGTAGTTGGTAATCGGAAGAGCTTTTTCAAGTTGCACCTTTTTCAAGGAAATCAATTGTGATGAGTTGTTCCATGTCCCAAATGTCAGTCAGTATGACCTTCTTTACTGACTGCTGCGCTCGGAAATATTTGTTTAACAGAGAGCTATTTGTGTTTCCACTCCATGTACTTTCTTTTTGACTCAGGCTTGTCGTGGAAAAACCCTTTTTTAGCCCATTTGTAAACATATTTTTGCCTATAAATATGCTTCTCCGAACACATCACGTATTCTTCCGTAAATTTCACATGGTTTGCACTTCTCACCCGGCAAAAATTTGATTACAGACCTCTGTTCAAACTTAGGATACTCAGATTTATCGCCATTTTAAATGGCTTAAAAACAAATATTTTTTGTGAGATTAGAATAATTTTTGTTTTAAATCAATTCCAGACCATGCAGGGTTTATATTTATGGAAAAAAGTTCTAAAAAGAAAATTAATTTTGCTTTTTCAAGAATGTTCCTCCGCTTATTTACTGATTGATTCTTATATATATATATATATATATATATATATATATGAGAATAATTCATATATGTTATGAGAGCCATAATGCGTTATAATTCCCCAGCTGCTATAAGTCGTCTAATAGGCTGAGCGGTAAGATACTCAGTCTAACGAAAAGTTATGAAGGTTTCGATGCCAGGTTGAAGACTCTTGCGTGTCTAGCGACACCGAAAAGTTTTGATATAACGAAACGGGATGACTCTGTCTGTTTGTGTGTAGGCACTATAACATGTGAAAATAGTTTTCGATTTGATCTTTTATGACACCAACAGCACTCATCACTCATCCTCGTGTAGTTCATATCGAGCGTTTTCTCTTAGTGATTCGTTAGAGTCCAAATGGTGCTAATATACAGTAGTACTAACGCAAAAAACTGCTTTGAAGGATTCCCGTTTTATTGTATCTGAGAGATCAGATTTCCATATGGTTGATAACCTGTCAGTAACAGTCCATGGTGTACCTATGCGTATGTTAACATTGCTTCAGTAGATGAGGAATTGCTGCCAAAGTATATGAACTGGTAAGCAGCACTCTACAAAACGGCCGTTGTACAGCCACTTATCTCCCATCTCGCAAACCATCCGAGTGAAACGAGCGAGGCATGTTGGAGATGTAAAGATGAACTCATAAATGGCGTTCTCTTATGGACTCCTATAAATGGACGCACGTGTGTTTGCCGACCATCAAGAAACATATTCATCAACTCTGTGGATGCTTTGATGACCGAAAGGGTGAGATGTCGAGAGAGAGTCCAGGGAATCCGTGCAGTCGGCATGCCATGATGATGATGATGATGATGCCAATATAACTCTTTTGAAGAAATATTAAAATCTAAAATTTAACTTTATGATTTATTCAAAAAATTACAACTTGCATGGAATGTTGCCAAAGGCATCTTCGTTAAATATTTGTAATGTAAATCCGGTTTGATTATCATATTCTGTGATCTTTATAAATCGCTCTCTCTCTCTCTCTCTCTCTCTCTCTCTCTCTCTCTCTCTCTCTTCCCATCTACAAGACCGATGTTTTTAAGAATGTAGCATAACCTGAGAAACGTGAAAGTTTTTGTAACCATATATAGTTTTGAGTTCTTTTGCACTATATATATATATATATATATATATAGTGTTTGAGAAAAATCGATATCATTTCGTAATCAAATAACTTGAGCAATTTTCTTTCAAAAGATCACAAATTTTAATAGCGAGAGTGGAAACAACTCAAAATTCTATGTTTAATGTTTAATCACCTTTTCTTTTTAGGTATAGAAATGTCATTCACAGGAAAAGAAAAAGCATTTAAACATTAAACAGGATTCTGGGTAGTTTCCACACATGCTGTTTGGAATCATTTGAACGAGAATTGGTCAAGCTGTTAGATCTCGAAAGTATTTCAGTTTTGTTTTTTTTTCTGAAAATGAAGGTTTCGATCCCTGGTTGAAGAGTCTTGCGTATCTAGCCATATATATATATATATATATATATATAAGGTGAAATGGGTAAATTATTTAAATTACGCAAAAATGAAAATTACACAGCCATCTCACATTATAAGATATATTTACCCAACTTACATGAAAATATTTTGAAATACTATGGATTAGATTTATTTTTTAAAATTGGTATTCGCTTCAACAACTGCCTCCAGGCGACTGAGGACTCTCCTACAAACCTTTCCAACGTTACCCTTGTTTAAATTAGTAAATGCTGTTGTTATTCTTGCCTTCAGTTCATCTTTACTTCACGCCTCAAACGTAAAAATCAAGAGGATTGAAATCTGGGTAATTAGACGGCCAGCTGATGGTGTGATTTGGTCGCAGAAATTTTCTGACAGCCAAGATTGGGTTCTCCTGCTTGTGTGGTATGGTGCAGAGTCCTGTTGCCAGATGTAGGGTCTTCCAGGAGCTACCCTCTTAATCCAGATCAGCACCACATCCTCCAGGTACTTGATGTCTGCTTGCGAATTGAGTCTGAAGCTATGTGGGAAAATGAATGGATGCAAAATGTTATCATCGCTAGTGACTTCTACAAACTCTGTGACGTGAACTGGGTGTTTGGTTTTTACCAATATCGATATATCTTGTGCGAACAGAGCAAGCCAACGATTGTTCTGTAAGTTCACTACCTTTGTGAGTTTGTTCAAAAGCTTTGCAGCGCAGTCTTTACTTTTGTCCCTAATGGCCTGTGATAAAAATTGGCCCTTTCTCATCTTGTATGAGAAATACCGAATACCTTCCTGCACTACTTGCCTGATAAGAATCTCAGACAGCCCCATGCCCTAAACTATGGATCTGAGTGACTTGCTTGGATCGTTGCTAATCATGTCCTGGATCTCGGGTGTGCTTTTCTTATCAAAACGAAAAGTTTATATTGGTGTGAATGGCTAAGCAGTATAGCATGCCGTTTCCAAATTTGTGGCGGAGTGATTCGCGTAATGTTGTTGCTTTCCTCACAGTCAGTGCACAGCTGTCTGTTGCACAATAGACAAAATCAGTAACAAATTCCATGCAAGAAACTTATATATATATATATATTACACTGCAAAACGATGATTAAAATCGTTTATAAAACGTTTAGAATTAAGTTTTAAAAACAAACATCTGACGATAAAATTTCCTATTGTATATATATATATATACTCATCCACAGAAAGACTGTTTCGTTGCATCACAACCCTTTTGTGTGGCTAAACATGCAAGATGCTTCAAACTAGGATCGAAATCCGGCTGACTTTACGTCAGTCAAATATATATGTGTGTGCGTGTGTGTGTATGTAGTTCATTTACGCATGTTTGATTAAATAATAAGGACACATTTTGTGTATATAATTCCATTAAGATCCTTTTTAAGTTTCCTGACAAGTGTTTTGGTTTTAGGTTGGAATTGATTGATAAATTTACCGAAATTGTCCCGCTCGTTTTTTTTTAATGTTCTATTTCTCTTGATCATCTTCTATTTCCATTGATAGTGTTCTGTTTTAAATTCGTTCGATGTTATCGGCATCTCAGTGGAAACAGCACTTCGAAAACTTACTTGGAAACCCACCAAAAATAACGCATGAACCAATCACCAGAATAATTAGCAAACAATTAGACATTAAACTAGGACCGTTCACACAAGAAGAACTCGACTCGGTTCTCAGAAAAATTAAAAATAGGGAAGCTGCAGGGCTGGACGAAATTCCCCCGGAAGTATGGAAGACCAGACAATTCGCCGACATACTGCTCCGACACTGCAACGCAGTATACAATCAAAATCCGATAGATAGACGGATGAAGGGATGCATACTCCCCTTCCCTAAAAAGGGGGACCTCGGATTAGCCAAAAACTACCGAGGCATAACACTTACATCCATAGCTGCCAAAATCTACAATGCCCTACTACGAAACCGAATAGAACCCAAAATCGACAACATACTTAGAAAAAACCAAAATGGCTTCCGAAGAAATAGATCCACGACCTCACAAATATTAACCATCCGCAGAATCCTTGAAGGTGTACGAGCAAAGAACCTACAAGCGACATTAATATTTGTCGACCTTACCAAGGCTTTCGACTCCATTCACAGAGGAAAGATGGAACAAATCCTACTAGCGTACGGCATACCTAAAGAAACCGTAGCGGCAATAACGATTCTCTATAGAAACACTAAAGTAAAAGTACGATCACCCGATAGAGACACAGAATACTTTGACATTGTAGCAGGAGTACTACAAGGGGACACGCTGGCCCCGTACATCTTTATCATTTGTCTAGACTACGTACTTAGAACATCGATTAACAAAATCAAAGAGAATGGCTTCGAACTGACGAAGAAAAGAAGCAGAAGATACCCCGCAACAACAATTACCGACGCCGACTACGACGATGACATAGCGATACTGGCAAATACACCTGACCAAGCCGAAACACTTCTGCATAATTTGGAACGAGCAGCAGCAAGCATAGGCCTCCATGTTAATGCACACAAAACGGAATATATGTGCTATAACCAAACGGGGGACATCTCCACTCTTGAAGGAACCCCACTTAAACTAGTAGACAAATTCACGTACCTAGGAAGCAGCGTCGAATCAACCGAAAAGGACATCGAAACGAGGTTAACGAAAGCATGGACAGCTATCAATAGGCTATCGATTATATGGAAATCAGACCTAACCGATAAAATGAAACGCAGTTTCTTCCAGGCAGCGGTCACATCGACACTGCTATATGGATGCACTACATGGACGCTAACAAACTAGAGAAGAAATTAGATGGCAATTACACAAGAATGCTGCGTGCAATCCTCAACAAGTCCTGGCAGCAACACCCCACAAGACACCAACTGTACGGCCACCTGCCCCCTATCACGAAAACTATTAAAGTTAGACAAACCAGACATGCAGGACACTGCTGGAGAAGCAGAGATGAACTCATAAGAGATGTACTCTTATGGATCCCCACACATGGCCGCGCAAAAGCAGGACGACCAGCTCGAACGTACATTCAGCAGCTATGTGATGATACAGGTTGTTGTCCTGAAGACCTACCTAGGGCGATGAACGATAGGGAGGAGTGGCGAGAGAGGGTCAGGGATATCCGTGCTGCCAGCACGATATGATGATGATAAAAACACATCCAAACAACCCCTGATGATGGCATTTGAAAGGTTCGAAAGCGCTCGGGACAATTTCGGTAAATTCATCCTCTAATTCCTACCTAAAATCAAAACACTTGTTCGGAAACTTGTAAGAATATATATATATATATATATATATAATGTGAAATTTTATTGTATATATATATATGTGTGTGTGTGTGTGTGTGTGTGTGTGTGTGTGTGTAGTTAGGCAGTAGTCGTTCATTTAAGCATGTTTCATTAAATGATAAAGACAAATTTTGTCTGTATTATTCATTTAAGATCCTTTCAAGTTTCCTGATTAGTGTCTTAGTTTCAGGTTTGAATTAGTTAGTGAATTTCCAAAATTAAAATTAGTTTTGAAAGTTTTTGAAAGTTTTTATCACATAACAAAAATATGTGAACGCAGAGTTGGATAAAAACCGGTAATTGATGTTAGCGTTCCGTTTTAAATACATCAGTTACCCTGTTTTTATCCAAATTCATTCATAAAACAACACACCTTATACAAGCATGTAACCTCAGATGATGGCCTATGAAGGGCCTGAAAGCGCTCTGCACAGTTTTGGGAAATTCATCTACCAATTCCAACCTGAAACTAAGACACTTATCAGGAAACTTGAAAGGGTCTTAAATAAATTATACAGACAAAATTTGTCTTTATTATTTAATGAAACATTTTTTGAATTTATTTATTTTGTTCTTACATACGTGTTATATATGTATGTTTCCAGCTTGTTGCTTTCGTCAGAGAATATATGTGGCACAAGGCCTTTTTAATGGGGTAGTCAATGAAACTTGAACTCACTCTTGTTTCCAGTATAAATGACCTTTGGTTGTTCAAACTGGTTTATATAGGGGTCGTTGTTCCTCTTTCCTGGAGTGTGTTTACTTTGGTCTGCTTTACCCGTCTTTGATATTTGATATGTTTATAAATGTGTGTGTGTGTGTGTGTGTGTGTGTGTGTGTGTGTGTGTGTGTGTGTGTGTGTGTTGGCATTGGTGTTGGAGTTGTTTAGGGTTTCACTAACAGCTTTTTTTGTGTGTGTAAGTGTGTGTCATGGGGAGTTTTGTGGTTTTAAATTTACTGGTAGTTATTTCTCCTTTTTTTGTATATGTATACATATGTCTGTGTATGTGTGTGTGTGCTTTCGGTTTTTTCTTTCGTCTGAGAACATGTTAGGCATAAGGTCTAGTTAATGGGTATTAAATGAGATTTTAATTTACTAGTGTTTGTAGTTTGAATAGTTTTTAATTACTTATGTTTGTGTGTGTAAATATATATATGTATGCATGTTTATTTCTCTCTGTGTGTGTGTGTGTGTGTGTGTGTGTGTGTGTGTGTGTGTGTACGGTTCATGTTTTATTTAACTTAGGTTTGAATTTATCTATAAAGTTTCTTTCCTTTATTTGTAGTCACTTCAACGTCAACACACACACACAAATAACTATAAACATATTAAATATCAAAAACGGGTAAAGCAGACCAAAGTAAACGCACTCCAGGAAAGAGGAACAACGACCCCTATATAAACCAGTTTGAACAACCAAAGGTCATTTAATATGGAAACAAGAGTAAGTGCAAGTTTCATTGAGTACCCCATTAAAAAGGCTTATATGCCACATATGTTCTCTGACGAAAGCAAATAGCTGGAAACATACATATATAACACGTATTTAAGAACAAAATAAATAAATTTAAAAAAAATACTAATCTCTTCGTGAAGCTTCCTATTTTAAAATATAACCTTATTCTTTCTTTGGACCTACAACAACCATCTTTAGATATATGTATGTATATATATATATATATGTGTGTGTGTGTGTGTGTGTGTGTGTGTGTGTGTAGTTAGGCAGTAGTCGTTCATTTAAGCATGTTTCATGAATAATAAAGACAAATTCTGTCTGTACAATTTAATTAAGATCCTTTCAGGTTTCCTGATATGTGTCTTAGTTTCACGTTGGAATTGGTATATGAATTTCCCAAAATTGTACTGAAAGCTTTCGAACTCTTCATAGGCCATCATCAGGTGTTGGTTGCTTGTGTAAGGTGTGTTGTTTTTAAAAATGAGTTTTGAAAGTTTTTATCACATAACAAAAATATGCGAAGGCAGGGTTGGATAAAAACAGGGTAACTGATGTTAGCGTTCCCTTTTAAATACATCAGTTACCACGTTTTTATACCAATTCATTATTAAAACAACACACCTTACACAAACAACCAACCCCTGATTATATATATATATATATATATATATATATATATATATATATATATATATATATAAACTGTTATACAAATGGATAGCTGGATCCCAGCAAAGAATAAAAAGCAGAATATACTGTGTTCTTCCATTACATTCATGTTTATGACAAAGTTTGATTAATTAAGTAGATGAAATAACAGACGAACCTGAACAAACGTGTTGACGCATGACAATAATTGAAACACAAACAGCCTTGTTCAAGGTCAAATAAGAATAATTACTTGACAATCAGTAATCATCTGCAAATTACCGGTATAAGATTGGAATAATTAAAACCATATAATTGTGCATTTACTATTAAATAGGTTTATATTACTTTAAACCAAATAATTGCTTATTAAGTACGAATACTTGAAATCTTATAACTATGTTTAAATTATTTTTGCATTAAACATACTTACATAAAACTCTAATCGTCTGCTAATTATTATCATTATTATTATTATTAGATAATTGAAGCTTCGAGGGTCTGCTGAAAAGTTCATAGATTAACCAAGATACTCGCATGGAATGTGACGAAATGAAGTTCATTTTTCAACGGTTTTCCACTAACAGTCAACACTCTTCTTCCATTGGTGTCGCAGTGCTTCGATTTCATTGGACAAAAAAGTATGACCATTATTAAATTAACTTTTCAGTCGATTAAATCGGTCAACCTTCGTATGATTGTTTTAAACAGTCTGATTTTGGCATCAAATAATTCGGTAGTTTCTGACTTTTTTTTTTACCGGTGGACAACTTTAATTCTTGTTTTATTCAGGTGGACCCCTTTGATTCTTATTTTATTCTGGTGGACCCCGCTCGGCCATTAAATGTTTTAAAAAATCCAGTCTGTATTTTTATAATCAAATATTAAGAATTGTGTGAAAATATGTTACAATATTTTGTCTTTTGGACATTTATAACTAATTTATTGCACATAAACTAAATTCCCTGAGAAATGTATGTTTACAAATAAAATAAGTCGTAAATATATTTATTAAAGATATATTTATTAAAAAATTAAGATACTACTTTATTTCTACTTTATTCAATGCGAGCTTATAGTTGATGCTGTTAATCTTGTTTTGTCATATTCACCATCAGCGTTGTCAATCATAATTGAAGCTGAACTCTTTTTACCATGTCGAGTCGATTACGAGTTTTTCATTTGCGTTGGTTTCTTTGTTTAATGGCTCGGGCAGGATATGACACAAGGTCAATTTTTAAGCGGAGTTTAACAGGTTTCAATTCAGAGTTTTCCTTCTCCTAGACTAGTTGCCTCACCAAGGCAGAAGAACCCAGTCTGCCCTGCTATTTACCCATAGCTGGAGGGAGAATAATTGGATTCATACCTTTCCCAAGGGTATTAGAGCTATGTGAAATGCAATCAGTCTCGTCCAGGACTTGAACTCGTGTCGCCGTATCCATTTCCTACGACGATAACCATTACACGACGGGCACCTTTCCTAAGGGTATTAGTCCAAATGTAAACGTAATAGCGCGATTGGAGATCGAATTCACTTACTATGATGTCACAGTCCTGTACATCAACTACGGCACCACGGAGACTCTTGATAGTGAGTTCGATCACGGCTGAAGCCAGATTCAACAAGGTTAGATGAAGGTAAATCAGTAACAGACAACTACGCTTTTACCGAAAGTAGTGAATATTTTTAGGATAGGCATTACTTTACATAATGACTCGTAGGCGTTTGGTGAATGAACTTCTGACTGAAATTATCTTGAGGTTTGAGATTCAATCCTGACTACAGGAAAGAATAACGAGGAATATTTACTATAGCTTATCACTTGTACCCGGTTATGGTTAACGGAATTAAAATTAACTACCCTGACTGGATTGAATAAAGGGTTTGGTTCGAAGTTCCGTGTAGGCTCCCGAGTTCGACAAGAAACACCTGAAAAAGGCCGAAGGACGCATCGTTCGGTACGTTATGAATATAACAATAAAGATGGAGACAATGAATGATAAAAATTCTTTAAAATTTTGCTTGAAATATTTCATCACTTTGCTGATATCTCTCCATCAACAACATTAACTTCAAAAGCAAGTGTAACCCCACGTGGTTATCAATTTTGAGTTGGTTGCTAAATCCACATAATAGCAAATATGTTGAACTATGTTAACCGTTAAAGAATCAAACCATGTTATTTCAAACAATAAATGCGTCTAAACGAAAATGTTTTCATTAACCACGAAAATATAGCGTGGACCCCTAATTTATTATTTTGTTTGTGTGAACCAAAGAAAATCTTGTATGGAGCCCCTCAGGAACTATATGGACCCTGGCTAGGAATCAGAGAAATAACCCAATAACGTTTTCCATGACATAAAATCGACCAGTCAACACCGCACTTTTTTAAAATTTCTGTTTGAAAACAACCTTTATTTCCATCGAAAATTGTTTGTGGTACCACTTGAGATTTTGCTTATTTTTTTATTTGAAATTAAATTCTTATACCGCTTAATCGGCTGGGGCTGTAAAATACGCTGACGACACCCCTACAAAGGGATAAGACCTCCTCCCCTACAACAGGTTGTAGAGAATGACCAACGTATTTTGATATTTTAGTGGCGCGACTGTTAAAGGCATTACAGGTTTACCTGGATTACTTGTATGACACTAAACTGCATCCGATGATGAAATTCCAGTCTTGAAGCTTTGGGAAATATAGAGTACTTTTTTCATTGCCATTACTCCCAGAGTCACTCTGATCCAGAATGGTAGAAACTGTTTGGGTCCCATCAAAAAGAATTGTTCAATCTTAATAAGTATAATTATTGTCTATTTGAAACCATATAGTTGTGTACAAATTATTTGTATTAGATAGGAATACTTGATAAATAGAATTACTAAAGTTAAATAGCAATGCTTGAAACCATTTAACTCTAGCTCTAATAACACATTTGAAAATAAAGTTTCTTACAAATTATTCACTTACAAATTATATATATATATATATATATATTACAGAATTTGGCATGGAATAACCCACAAGGGTTTTATGCCATAAAACACCAACCAAATTGTTATTGTTTTCTTTGCATCTCAACTGTCGTGGTTTATTTAATTCCAAGGCCATTATGGCTGAAGAACAGCAGTGATATTATTTAACCATTTACTGGATAAATAAGGGGGTTTCTTTATTTTTTTAAAGGGTATTAGTCCGAAACCGAATGTCATAGCGAAACTGAAGATCAAGCCCGCCTACTTCGAGGCTACAGTCTGACACTTAAGTCACAACGCCGAAAATTTTATGGTTAAAGGTAAAATTGTTACAACCAGAAAATTAAGACTGAGAATTTCTGAAACGTCACGACTTTTTGAGTGCTAGCGTTGAGTTGTGGTGTGTTCCAATCGGTTGCGGTCCGAGAAATATAAAAGAAATATCACCAGAAGACATCAAGTGACCAAGATCTATCTAACAGTGAAAGGCTACTATCTCACAGGTTGCAGATAGCTTTAATTAAGGAGATGGATCATCGAATTTTTATTGCGTCGAGGGAGACTTCATAGCCACAGGTCATTCAGAATACTTATGCTCACCAAAATCCATCATCAAAAGCATATTTTATGGGAACGTGAGCATCGTAATTGAACTTTGTATAAATAGAAGAAAATTGCCTCGTCCGATAAGTCTCACTTTCTTCTGAATAAGGTAAATGGCAGTATGAGGCAACGTAAACAGCCTTGTCCAGGTTTTGAACACGGGTTGCGGGGTTCGTTTCAGATGGAAAAAGTGGCACCGGATGACCTGTGCGAAAGCAGGATGTGACACAGGGTTAATTTTATTTATTTATTTGTGGAATACCACTGGTTTGAATTCAGAATTTTACATGTCTTCCTCTTAGTAGTAGTAGTAGTAGTAACCTGCGATAGAATTTCTTTCGTAGATCATAATTGTTTTTGGTTTATGCAGAATATTTAATACAAAATCCCGTTTGCATACACACACACACACACACACACACACACACACACACACACATATATATATATATATATATATATATATATATATATATATATATATATAGTACAATTTGAAGGAGACTCAAACTCGGTTAAGTCATCATAATAAATTTATTTCGGCGGAGAATATTACTACATGCTTCTCTCTCCTCGCAGTGTAGCAAATGTGGAGTTACAGTTCGTATTCAGAAGATAAAATAAAGGAATTGAAAAATAAAAATAAAAATTAGAAAATAAAATTAGAAAAATGAAAAAATTAAATTTAAAAAAAAAAAAGATAAAAATAAAAATAAGCATAAATTCTCTCTCTCTCTCTCTCTCTCTCTCTCTATATATATATATATATATATATATATATATATATATATATATATATATGATTTATAAATGAATAGCTTGTAGGTAATATTTTTAAACGAGCCTGAGCCCATTTGTTTGCACACAATCAAATGATTTCAAGTATTGCCATTATTGTTTGCACACAGTTAAGTGATTTCAAATATTGAGATTTAGTATTTGCACACAGTTAAATGGTTTCAAGTATTGCTATCTAATGCTGATAGTTATATTTGCGCACTGATGTTTTCAAGTATAAACAGTTGTATTTGACCCATAGATAGCACCCAAACAGGTACTACAACTCAGGGTTAGAGTGAACTTGGGAGTAATGGCAATCAAGAGGTACTCCACATTACCCAAGGCTCCAAGACAGAAGCCTCATCATCAGATAGTTTAGAGTCACGGCAGGACACTCGCCGGGGAGGGATCTGGTCCCTCTTCAGAGATGCAGTCGGCGTATTCTACAACTCCAGCCGACTGGTTTAAGAGGATCAAGTACTATATTTCAATATACGAGGGTACGCTGAAAGGTTTTCGTCCAATAGAATGACCTAACACAAAAGTCTTTAATGTGGGTGATACCGCCCCAAGAGCTGGACGTTTCTTGTTTTATGAGAGTGGTAGTTTGATTTAAAGAATACTAAGTAAGTAAGGTTGGTGACCTTAGTCGAGAGTGACCCAAAGGCTCTCTTTTCAATAGCTACTACATCGAGGTGTAAGGAAGGTCGCTACTCCATTCCCTGGATTGCTCCACTTTACCCTTGATCCTTACCTTATCATACCATATTTACCAACCCCTCCGCTCGGGCAGGATATGACACAAGGTCAATTTTTAAGCGAAGTTTATCAGGTTTCAATTCAGAGTTTTCCTTCTCCTAGACTAGTTGCCTCTCCAAGACTAAAGAAACTAGTCTGCGCTGCTATTTACCCATAGCTGGAGGGAGAATAATTGGATTCATACCTTTCCCAAGGGTATTAGTGCTATGTGAAATGCAATCAGTCCAGAACTTGAACTCGTATCGCCGTGTCCATTTTCTACGACGATAACCATTACACGACGGGCTCCTCTCGTATTTTTACCTTATAAAGGCAGAATCAAGTATTATTTTGGAGTCTTTGGTATGACTCGACCTGGGATTGAACCCCGGTCTCCTGGACCACTGGCAAACACTCTACTCATTAGGCCAATATGCCGGTTAAAATAAATTTTATCTTTTCTGTACTCAATTCTGTATTCTACTCTCCAGAGCTCCGGAACTGGAGCCTCACTACAGGATAAACTTTAGTGTCATTACAAAGATACAGAAAACAGATAGATAGATAGATAGATAGATAGATAGATAGATAGATAGATATGAACAGGCTGAGATTGATAAATATCAACAGACTGAGATAGGTAGGTAGATAGATAGATAGACTTTTATGAGTGGAGACAATCTGTCTCTTTCGAAACAGTTAATTTAAAGTTTTGTCTTTTATATGGAATCGAATACTGACTATAGTCGCAAGAGAAAAACACTCAAAATATTTTATCCCCAAAGCAGGTAGCTGTAATAACAATGTAATCAATCGATAAGTAAGAATAGACCGTCATATACAAACTGATTATCCAAGAGAAGCACTTATTGCGGTTACATATTTCTTTCCAGATACAATTTATATATAACGTATTTCTCAATCGTATCCATTGTCCATTGTCCACTGATAAGCCCGTAATATTACCTGCTTTCAGTGAGGTCGAGGAAGATCTGCTGGAACGAGGGAATTAAATTCTACGTTAGTTTCAAGACGCCCACAACATTTGGAGTTACTCTAGAGCCTGGTTAATTGATTGCTGATTGCGAAATCTGACCCTGTCGCAACAGGCGGCAAGCTATACAGACAATTAGCGACAGAGACATCTTTCTTTGTCGTCCATCGAAACGGCTCAATTAGCTTCACTGAATAGGAGACGGCTGCGAAATAATCTCGAATGGTATTTACGAAGGGTTAAGCTTTATTCACACTCTTATAAAATTTAATAAAATGTTCTACATACACTATTGAACAAAAAATTAAAGACAGTGAAAAATTTAAACGATTTTTAAAAAAATTATTATCACAATTCTAATAAAATTCCAATTGCTTTGACACACATAGGAAGTGATTATTTTCACATTTTCCAAACTCAGATAATTAACCATTAGCAAAGGACTAATCAAAAATTAGTATATCAAATCAAAGAAAAGAAAGTTCTAAGGAATTCCCTATTTTTTGTATTTCAAAGAATTTTCTTTTTAAAAATTGTCTTTTTGCGACATTGACGATAACAATCAAGGAAAATACCCATTGGCACAATGGTTAGAGTGTTTGCTAATATTTCAGAAGTTCAATCCCAGGTCGAATCATGCCAAAAGATTGGTACTCGATGCTCCCTTGCGTGTTATAAGATACGAATCAAGGTAAAGTGGAGTAATCGAGGAAAAGGAGTAACAGTCACTCCTACACCTCTGTGTTGTAGCTATTGAAAAGGGAGCCCTCGGGTCTCCCTCGACTACGGTCGCCTAGCTAGCTATGTGTCAAAGCCATTAAAGTTTCATTAAAATTTGTCTTAAAAACAAAAAATGGTTCAGCTTCTTACTCTCTATATTTTTGGTGTCTTTTTTAAATATTATATCAACCTTCGTGGGTTATTTAATACAAAAGACATCCTTGTGAAAGAACACTAATCACATTATTCAACTGACAACTGGGTGGATTAGTGGGTCTATACCTTTCCCAAGGATATTAGTTCAAAAGTGAACATAATAGAGTGACTGGAGTTCGAACTAACTTACTACGATATCGCAGTCTTGTACGTTAGCCACTGCGCCACGCGGGAACACCCCTAGCTGTTGTTTTGTCCAGTACTGTAATATTTATTCATTTACTTATCTTTTAGAATTCTATTTCAATATAAAAACGTACATTGTTGTTATTTTATTTTCTGGTATGTCTTCTTAGCTATTCTCAATTCTTATGGACTGGGACAATGTGTCCACTTGGGTCAACAAACTCGGACTGTTACCGTCCTATTGGTACTATTTACCAACCCCTCCGCTCGGGCAGGATATGACACAAGGTCAATTTTTAAGCGGAGTTTAACAGGTTTGAATTCAGAGTTTTCCTTCTCCTAGACTAGTTTTCCTTCTCCTAGACTAGTTGCCTCAACAAGGCTGAAGAACCTAGTCCGTCCTACTATTTACCCATAGCTGGAGGGAGAATAAGGGGGTTCATACCTTTCCCAAGGGTATTTGCCCGAAAGTGAACATAATAGCGCGACTGGAGTACGAACTCGCGTACTACGATTCCGCAGTTCATCGCTTTAACCATTACACCACGAGGACACCGTCCTATTGGTGGGGCTTAGAATAAACTGAATATATCTCTTGCAGAGTGGTAAGGTCCACACCAAAAAAGGAGTGTCCTGATATGACACTAAACTTTATCAGAAGGTGAGGCACCTGTTCTGGAGATCTTGAGTACCTTTTCATTGCCATTACTCCTGGGCTCTCTCTTCTACTGTGGAAAGTATTTGTATCAGATCGGAATACTTGATACCTTCTATGTGCAAACAAATGATTATTAATGAAAAAATGAAAGTGGGATTAAATTGATCGCAATGGAACGTTAAAATTAGAAAATATTTTATTATAATCTAAAATGCCAAAAAATCTGAATTATTTTATTGAAGATTTATGAATTATAATCAAATATTTATAAATGAATAAAATTTTGGCATTAAATAACCCATAAGGAGTTGGTTTGGTTTGTTTTCTTTATTTAACGGCATATCAACTTCAATCGGTTATTTACGACCAAATCGATCCTTGTAGAACATTAACGGTACAATTAACCCATCGTTGGTGGGGATACATAAGGAGTTGATATGGTGTTAAATAAACAACAACAAAACTAAACCTATCTATTCATGTATCTCCACTTTTAAGGGGTAAATATTACCCCTTTGCACGGGCTAATACCTTTGGGAAAGGTATAAGCTACCCCTATCCTCCAGATATGGATTAAATAGTACCACAATTGTTCTTCTATAAAGATAGATTTGACATTAAATAACCCACGAAGGTTGATGTGCTATTAAACAAAGAAGCCAAACTTATTACAAGCCTGTAGAAAGAAAGAAAGAAAGAAGTAATGAAAAAGAAGAGACGCAAAAGAAAGAAAGAAAGAAAGAAAGAAAGAAAGAAAGAAAGAAAGAAAGAAAGAAAGAAGTAGTGAAAAAGAAGAGACGCAAACGAAAGAAACAAACAAACAAAAGAAAGAAAGAAAGAAAGAAAGAAAGAAAGAAAGAAAGAAGAAAGAAAGAATGAATGAATGGATGAAAAAGAAAGAAAGAAAGAAAGAAAGAAAGAATGGAAAAGAAAAGATACAAACGAAAGAAAGAAAGAAATGGAAACAAAAGAGAACAGAAAAAACTAAGATGCATTGATGATTACATTGGAGTGACATCAGCATCCCAATTTTATGTCAGATGAAGAAGTCTACCTAGTCAATGAAGTAATCAACATGTGAAAACCTCTTCATAATGTCCCATGAACCAATCCACTGCAACTTATTGGAAATTAAAGAAGAAATATCGGACCAAATGGTACCGATTAAACCTTTAATTTACAGCAAGAACACGTTGCCATTGTCACTTCGACCAAGTCATAAAATTTCAATCACCTCAATTTCCGGCAAATTTACCGCCATTCCGCGTCAACATATCGAAGTACTCAAATCACTTTTTTGCGCATGAGCAGATAGCTTTTTCTTGTGGGGCAAAATACGCGGGAAGATTCAAATTAGAGTAAATTAAAGTGTTCCTCTCAAAAGCGTATGTAATGATTTACTTTATTGGCTTCTTTTTATTCATTTTTCGTCTGTTTTTCTTTCTTAGATAAAAGAGCTCGTTAATCAATAGCCTATGAAGAATGACCCATGATAAGTTAGAATGATAAAAATGGAGATCATGCGGATTTGGATTATCAAAGATTAAGTTCACGAGTCCTTTTCTCAAAACTCTTCTTAAAACAAGCTCTACAATTCGATGTTTTATTCTTAAAACCTTTACAAAGCGGTTATGAAAGATTAAGCAACCAGAATGACAATGCCTACATGTTTATGTTTCACAGGTCTTTGGCAAGAGTAGCAAAAACACTGATTAACTGGAGTCACTGATACCTAAGTTTTGTGAAAAATGAAGCCGGCGGTTTATAATAACTAGCAGTTTTTACTCTTATTACATAAGGCTTGTAAGATGGCCATTATTCAAAATAAAGGATATAGAATCGCTTTCATTAAAGTTAAGGATAATTATTCGTATCTAAAGGAGTCAATCTAGTAGTTATCTAGCAACCAATACACAGCTTTTAAAATGGCTATTATTGAAAATAAAGGATATAGAAGCGCTTCTATGAAAGTTTAGGATAATTATTCGTACTTTAAGGAATCAATCTCGCAGTCCATTGGCATGAGTTCTGGTTTGGTCCACACTGTTTTAACCGAGATCTTGGGATGAGCAAACACTCTGATAGATCCTAAGAATGCTGGCACCAGAACACAAGCTGAAAAGGGTTGACATTTCCGAGATACTTCTGACTCGCTTCCAAGTTAACCTGAAGTATTTCCACCCAGATTAGAAACTCAAGATGAAACCTGTGTTCACCACTTCAAACCTGAATTAAATATCCAATGCAAACGGTGGAAACACTCTGGTTCCCCACCTATAAAAAATTCAAGTATTTGGTTTCAAGGTGGTGGCTTTGGTCGCATTTTTTGCGGGGTCAGGAGTAATCCTGAGAGGGTACTTATGATAGATTACCGAGAAAAAAAAAATTATTAATGAACAGTACTATGAACCAGAATTAGGAAAACTGAAGGAAGCACTCAAGTCAAAACTCAGGCAGGGGTAAGCGGAAGGCAGATGTGTTCTTTCTCCAGGATAACGTGCCCGTTCACACTACTCATGTTGCAATAACTGAAGCAGTCAACTGCGGCTTTGGATTGTTACTTCATTCCCTTAACTCCACTAGACTTCTTCCTGTTTTCTAAACTCAAATCCCACCTGCGTGGTCACCATTTTGGAAACAATGATAAGGTCATATGTACTCTGGAGGAGTTTCTGGAGAACCAGGATGCAACCTTCTATGATGGGATTGAAATGCTTAAGCATCGTTCGAATAAGTGCATTGATGTCATATTGAAAAATAGTTAAAAATTGTCTAGTTGCTCCGACTTTTTTGAACGACCCTCGTACATCGATAATAAGACATTCAAAATAAGAAAAAGATCACACCTAAAAGTTTGCTCATAAATTGACCAAACTATGGCAGAACCTTATTTGTACGGTCGGACGGAAATTTGGTGTATTATATAATTAGATCTGTATACTTAGTTGTTATTAAAGGTGACATTTTATCACAAGCATGTTTTTTGTTTTTTTTTTGTATTAATTACGACGTCGGTTCAGAAAATAATGGGACTGATTCTTTTATTTTTCAAGCTGGCAATACTGATTGTAAATAATCTGATCAATGTCAAATTTGAACATGTGCAAAAAGATTTAGTCAGTTTTTGCCTCTCAGATTTCTCGTTCAGCCAAATAATTTTGGATCATAACAAGCGTGTCACGAAAATAGGTGTCTGAAGGTCAAATTCCATCCTTTCTAGATAACGCAAGGTATTTTGGTTGATTGATTGATTGGTTATAACGGTGTGTCAATCTGTCTAAGGTTATTTTATGCCTAGCAGTTTGGGAATCATGATCATTGTACATTTATATTTGTATTTTTTTGTAAAACAAATCAATTTGAACCCTTGTTTTGGACCCTAACAGGTACTACCACGCAGGGTTAGAGTGGACCTGGAAGTAATGATAATAAAGGCGTACTCCACACTATTCAGATCTCCAGAACGAGAGCCTCAACTTCAAATGCAGGACACTTCTTTAGGGGTAGTCTTATTCCTCTCCAGGGGTGTACTACGTATTCTGATCCCCGCCGAAAACATGTTAAGTTAGCTAAGATGTAGTTTTCTGAGATCTTACGTGAATATTCGGAATGTTTTCGAATTTTGTTTAATAAGACTCAAGGTTTGTTGTTGGATTTTATGGCATATCAACCATTGTTGGTTATTTAACGCCACATCCATTTTTATGTAAATAATCTGTTCTATTTAAAACAATTCAGTTTAGCATAAGTACACAGTTTAATTGTCAAAAACATTTCTATTTCAAACTATTCAAGCAGTTATATGTAACAATTCAGTTAAGTGTAAATACAGTTTTAATGTCGAAAAACAGTTCTATTTCAAATAATTCAGTTAAGTATAAGCACTCAGTTTAAATGTGTAAGTACGGTTTAATTGTCAAAAACATTTCTATTTCAAACTATTCAGTTTACTCAACCAATTCAGTTTAGCATAAGTATGTTGTTAGTTCTATTTAACCCATAGATAGGGCCCTATCAGGTGCTACCACTCCGGGCCAAAGTGGACCTGGGAGCGATGGCAATGAAGGGGTACTCCGTATTCGCCAAATCTCCAGCACTGCTGGAACCTCACCATCAGACTGTTTAGTGTCATATCCAGGACATTCGTTAGGTGGGGTCTTACCTCTCTGTAGAGGTGGAGTCAGTGTATTCTACAGCCCAAGCCGACTGGGCAATACACACAGTTAAATGTCGAACAGTTTTATTTCAGATAATTCAGTTCAGCATAAGTACACAGTTTAGACGTCAAAACAGTTTTATTTCGAGCAATTCAGTTCAGCACTAGTACGCCGTTCCAATGTCAAAACAGTTCTATTTTAAACAATTCAGTTCAGCATAAATACGCAGTTTAAATGCAAAAATCAGTATAGTGAAAGAAGCACGGTTTAGTTCTATTTAACCCATAGATAGGACCCTTATCAGGTGCTGCCACTCCGGGCCAGAGTGGACCTGGGAGCGATGGTAATGAAGTGGTACTCCGCAATGCCCAAAGCTCCAGCGTTTCTGGAACCTCACCATCAGATTGTTTAGTGTCATATCGAGGACATTCGTTGGCGGGGGGTCTTACCCCTCTGCAGAAAAGCAGTCGGTGTATTCTACAGCCCCAGTCGACTGGGCAATATAAGACTCAAGATATCTGTTGATTAAATTTTGAATATTGAAGATATTTTGACCAAATAGATAATACAACATTGATCGAAATGAATGATAATTTGATGGCATCAAGTCAGATCGATATGTTGTATGAGAATGTATTTTTTTCTATCCCATCTTCATTATGATTTTAGCTCAATAAACAATGAATGGAAAAGTTTTGCCAAGCAGCAAGACAGTATTTCGTCTCCTTTGTTTTTTATTTGACCTTTTGTCTTTCGTTGCTGCGATTAGTTTTCATGGGTAATATCTGTAACTCTCTGAAGTAAAGGTTTTACCTTGCTTCAGCAATTCTTCGTGCAGTACGGCTTCCATATCCCATCAAATACAGAAAAACATTTATCTTTTTTTTTTTTTTTGTGACAAGAATTTTTCATATCTGACAAGAAAGGAATTGCGTGGGTAGTAAGTCGATGGCTTGCATCCCAGAAACTACGAACTACTATAATCCTTCCACGGTGGAAAACTGAATAGCAAATATATATATATATATATATATATATATATATATATGTGTGTGTGTGTGTGTGTGTGTGTGTGTGTGTGTGATGAAAAGGTCTGCAAATGATTTCAAATTTGGTATTTAGGTTCATAGATTGTTTTGGTTGATTCTAGTTGATTCCTGGTTTAAACCTAGAGTGAACTAGAATCGACCAAAACAATCTATGAACCTCCCTCTATTATAAATCTATTCAACAATTCAATCACCTGAAGAGGACTGCAATGTCCGAAACACGTGTCGTATATATATATCATCATCATCATCATCATCATGTCGTGCTGGTAAGTACGGATATCCCTGACCCTCTCTCGCCACTTTTCCTTATCGTTCATCGCCTCCGGCAGGTCTTCTGAACTACATCCCGTATCCTCACATAGTTGCTGAATGTATGTTCGAGCTGGTCGTCCAGCTTTTGTTCGGCCATATGTGAGGGTCCATAAGAGTACATCACTTATGAGTTCGTCCCTGCTTCTCCAGCAGTGTCCTGCATATTTCTTTATATGATCCAAGGAGTAAATCCAAGGTGTAGGAGTATCCAATATGAGTGCTTTATACTAACGGCTATTGATTTATAATAATACCAAGAAAGTGAATTTTTTCTTTTGTCTTTGTATATATATATATATATATAGAGAGAGAGAGAGAGAGAGAGTGTGTAAGCAAGATTAGGAATATTCTAGTATAATATAAATGCCTTCAAAATAAATTCTTCAGATATTCTATTCCATTGCCCCTCAATAGCAGTCTGAAGCGAACAATATTTGAATTGGAAGTTGCATTTGTTTTGTTTCCTAAAACTCCCTATATAGCGTAATCAAGGGGGTTACAGTCTGGTCTTGATGCAGGCTATAAACTTCAAATTTTTCGGATTTTTTTTTATCTTGGTTTCATTGTTAAGCAAATCATACATTCTTTGTTGTTTCTTTATTGCTCAAATATATTGGACTGAGTTTTAATGAAAAAATGTTTCAAAATTAGAGCTAATCATGAAAATTTAGATTTATCTCGTATTTTTTTCAAAATTTGGACTAATCAAATTTTTTCAAAAATATTTTAAAGATTATTCTCTATTTTGCATCCGCACCCTATATATATATATATATATATATATATATATATATATATATATATATATATATATACGGAATAATAATAATAATAATAATAATAATAATAATAGCAATAGATTCCCTGGGATTTTGAGATAGAAACGGATTACCAAATCTCGGCTAAACGACCAGACGTAGTGATAGTCAACAAAAAAGAACCTGCCATATAGTAGACTTTACCGTCCCAGCAGACCACTGAGTAGAATTAAAAGAAAGCGAAAAAAGATATAAATATTTAGAACTTGCTAGAGAACTAAAAATCTATGGAACATGAAAGTGACGGTGATACCACTTGTAATTGGTGCACTTTTGGACAATCCCCAAAGGATTGGTAAAGGAACTGGAAGACTTAGAAATAACAAGCCAAGCGGACACCATCAAGACATTATTAAGATCGGCAAGAATCCTGAAAAGAATCCGGGAGATTTGAGAACAGTTGCTGTCGCTCAAACTCCAGTGAAAGACCATCAACTAACGTTGATGTGAAAAACTCTCCAGGAGTAAATATGGTAATAATAATAATAAATACCAAATCTGAAATCATTTGTGGACCTTTTTATTTTAAAATATTTGCTTTTTTCTCGTGCCTCCAACAATAATCTCTTTATATATATATATATATATGTGTGTGTGTGTGTGTGTGTGTGT
>OY757910.1:85786736-85876736 GCA_963585895.1 Sepioteuthis lessoniana
GTGCCCATACGAAAAAAGTCTGTAAACTTATTGTATGAACCTCGTACATTCATATATAAATGCATATATATAATGGTTACCGGCGTAGGAAATGGACACGGTGGTCTGTATTCAAATCCTTGAAAAGGCTGTTTGCATTTCACATAGTGCTAATACTCTCGCGAAAGGTTTGAATCCAACTTTTCTACCTCCCGCTCTAGGTAAATAGTAAGACAGACTGTGTTCTTTAACCTTGGTATGGCAACCTGTCTAAGAGAAGGAAAACTCTGGAATCAAACCTATTAAGAAACGCTTAAAAATTGACATTAAGGCGCATCCTGATCGTACGGAGGGGTTGGGTATATATACATATTGAGATTAAATTTAGCTCATGCAAATTGGCATTCTGTCTTCTGTGATATTCTGTCTTCAATACTGAAAAATAGGCAAGTGGCAAACAATGTCATGTCAAGCAATAACATTTCCGTTTTTATGTCTTGGGATTTATTACTTATCTTCAAGCGATGCTAGAAAACATCGCCCGAAGCAAGACAACTATAATGATTCATCTTGATAGTTTTCAGAGAATTTGATGAGGGATAATTTATGTAAGTTACGCAAATATAACCAGCCCCGAGGAGTTATTTACGTTCTAAATGTTTAACAAATTGCCTATTCGTATGTTTAAAGCGCCTGGAAGCCTCTGCACAAATTGCTGGGTTTTGTTGTCGCTCAGATTGATCTGTCTGTCTTTCTTGGATCACTATCAAATCTATGCTTCTGTTCCCTTAGTTAGTTTGGAAGAAGGCCACATTAAAGCCGGTCCAAGGCACCGGCAACACTGGCAATCATGCTAAGTGTCAAATAATAGTGGACGCCTGTCATCTGTCTTACACACTAGCACTTTTTTAAAATCTAAATTGGAAAAGGAATTGATAAAAACAGTCAAGAGCAGAAAGGTTTGGTTTGGTTTGGTTTGGTTATATAGCACATCAACCATTGTAGGTTATCAATGCCAAATCCATTTTCAACATATAAACTGTTCTATTTCAAACAATTCAGTTTAGTATTAGTATAGTTTTTTTGTTTATACACAGTTTAAATGTCAAAATATTTTTTATTTCAAACAATTCAGTTTAGCGTAAGTACGCTGTTTAAATGTCAAAACAGTTCTATTTCAAATAATTCAGTTTAGCATACGTACACAGTTTAGTTCTATTTGGCAGATAAATAGGACCTTATCAGGTGCTATCAAATCTGAACCGGAGTAGATCTGGGAGTGATGGCATTACGTATTCCTCAAAGCTCCTGAATTACCGGAACCTCACCATTAAATAGTTTAGTGTCACAATCAGGGCACTCGTTGGCGGAGGTCTTACCCCTCTGCAGAGAAATAGTCGGTGTATTCTACAGCTCAACCCAACAGGACAATCAAGAGCAGAAAATACTCTGATGTGAACACCGAATGCTAACAATAGCCGGAGGCCTGAAGTTTTGAAAACTAAACCACGTGCCAGTGACTTCACTTCGAGTGTCGATTGTTGCATTTCACTCCTGGTTCTGGTATCCTTCTACTGGTTTACTTCTAAAACCTTTTCGTCCCCAATTCCTAATATTTTCCTGACTGGCACAAATATTGTAGAAAAGCGACCTTTCTCATGTTTCATCTAAATCTGTCTCGAACATATTCTTTCCCGTTTTAAAACTTGATTTAATTCATTAGTTTACAATATTGATTATTTTGGTAAATTGCGTTACATTTTCAAACCGTAACAATCTACCCCTGTTGTTCAAATAAAGGGTTCAGTTCAAGATTCTGTGTAGACACAGCATGAAACACCTTAAACAGGCCGAAGGACATGTCGGCCTAAACGTTGTGAATATAATAATGAAGATAAGGTCAATAATCCGAATATTCTAAGTTATAGCAGTTATAAAGCTTCATCACAGAAATTTAATAAAGTAATAGAAAAGTCAAATAACTAGAACTTCAGTAAACCCCCCCATCATTTCATTGACTTTCAAAGCACGGATAACAAACAGGAATGAGGTTAATGTATTCCCTTGCAGCTCACCTGCGACAATGTCAAAGTAGTCGGTGTCTCCATCCGGTGAGCGAACTTTTACTTTTGTGTTTTACATAGCAACATCATGGATGCGACGGCAGGCCAGAAACATTTGCTCCATCGTCCCTCTGTGTGTAAAGTGAAATGCCTTGAAGAAGTCTACAAATAATAGTGTCGTCTCGAGGTTTTTTGTACGAACACCTAAAATTCGACGCTTAATCAAAATTTGTGATGTCGTGGATCGATTTCACCAAAAGCCATTTTGGTTCTTCCAAAATATTTTCCCTACTTTAGGTTCTATGCGGTTGAGTAGCAGAGCATTGTAGATCTTGGTCACTGTGGAAGTAAGGGTTATACCTCAGTAGTTCTTGACTATTCCGAGGTCACCTTTATTGGGGAAAGGGAGGATGCAGCCTTTTATCCATCAGTCTATTGTATTCTGGTTATATACGGCGTTGCAGTATCGGAGCAGTATGTCTTCGAATTCCCTTGTCTTCCATGCATCTGGTGGTATTTCATCAAGACCAGCAGCTTTCCTGTTTTTAATTTTTCTTAGTACTGCGTCGCGTTCTTCTAGCGTAAACTGTCCTTGCTTGATGTTTAGTTGATTGCTAATAATTGTTGTGATTGGTTAATGTGTAACTTTCGGAGGTCTCCCAAGAAAATTCTCGAAATGTTGTTTCCACATGTGTATTCGTTCTTAGCTAACAGCTTTCAGTTTAGCTTTAGCAGTACTTTTCCTTCTACTCACTACGTTCACCGTCTGCCATGCTATCCTAGATTGTCTATCTTCAATTGAGTGTCTAATCTTATTGATCTGATTTTGTATGTATTCTGTTAATTCTTTTTGGTATACATTAGTTCACTTGTGCCTTCTTAAGTTTCTGAGCGTTGACATCAGTTAGGTTCTTCCTATTGCATTGTTTTCACGTCAGCACGTTTTTTCTTAACTGCTAATGTATCCCAGGAAACTCTGTTTTGCTCTTAGATTGGTTGGTATGCACTTGGCTGCCGCTTTTATGTGGGCATTGACAAAGTTTTCATGTTCATCATCCAGAGGAAGGGTTTCTGATATCTCCTGAAGTGTATCGAATTTGTTTCTTATTGTTAAGCTGGGACCAGTCATTGAATACAGTTGCAGTTGTTTGGGTCGCATTCTTTCGTAGGCTAAGTTGTATATTTGCCGTGACATTTTGGTGATCGGAGGATACATCCTCAAAAGATGAATACGCTTCACAATTCAATTCGCTATTAATCCATTTCTTATTGATGAGGATAGAGTCTATTTCTACTTTAGGGTTATTTGCGTAGGTTTAGGTCCATAGTTTTCCTTTTCTTTTCTGAAATTTAGTATTAAGGCCTGTTAATCCATTTTCTAGTGTGAAATCCATTAAGTGTTCCTCATTTATGTTTGATGAATTGTGTAAGCTGAATTTGTTGTTTACGTTTTCACCTATTTGGGCATGAACGTCTTTACCGATGATTAGAACGTTGTGTTTTAGGATGCTACGAACAAGGGAGGATAGCTCGTTATAGAAGGTGACGAGGTCCGTTTCGTCGCTAGCATTGGTAGAGCTGTTGTAGATGATTGTTATGCTGGGGTTGCCATTAAACTATCATCCTTGGTTGTATTTTCTCGATGCTATTAAGTGATTTTAGGGCCTATAGACCGATAAGCATACCTACACCCCTTATTGCGGCGTTGACAGAGTTTTTCCATGCAGATGCCGAGACAAACGTCTATCCATTGCCAGTATCGTGGTATTTTATATCTTCACTATGAAGGTATCTGTGTTCTTGTTCGCATACTATGTCTACGTTGTGATCTATCTCAGACGCTGTCAGCTCCGATTGTTGGCCTATTCTATCTAAAGTTCTAACATTAAATATCGCTATTTGTATTGTGCTTTTACATTTAAGTGTTTTTTTGTGTTTGAGTTCTATAGCTGATTTTTCGAACACTGGGGCCAGAGCTCCAACCTCACCAGAACGCGCCCCTTTTTTTTACCCACGCGAAGGACGATGTGGTTTAGACATATGGTTTGAGTGAGAGTCATGGTAATCTTTCGAGGGCTGTATCTTAACCTCGTCAATTGACGCCACCCTAAAAGATGAGTGGCAGAAGTTCCCCGACTGAACTATTTGATCCTAGCCGCTAACCCGTGGGGTTCATCTGCCCAGCATCTTGTGAAGCCCACCGTAGTCCCGTCACTGGGTTCGTCCACCTTAACGTCCACCACGCTGCTTTCCACAGCTCCCGGGGTATAGCATATGGGGAAAAAAGACAAGTCTATAAATTTGTAGTCTAGTTTTCATGTAAATTATATAAAAAAATGATTTTTTTTTTTCACTTTTCGAAATTTTGCAGTCTTTAAAAACCTTGATTTGTGTAAAAAATGGAATGTCTTGTAGGTGTCGGATGTGTGGTAGCTTGTGGGGTGGGGGTGGAGGGTTAAATGGAAAACACTGGAAGAACACATGTGTATATTCATCTCCATAAAATAACCCTGAATCTAACACCTATCCCATTCCACGTTTGAAATGCATTAGACTTGCATCCCTAAAAGAAACGAAAAATAATCTTTGGTCGCTGGGTTTTCAAATGAACTGGGTTAGTTGGCTTTTGTCTTTTTATAAACTGTTTTTTTAATACATGTTTTAGATTTTATTTTGTGTATGAAAGTAAAATCTTTGCTGAATATTATCTGTGATTTAAATGAAAAAGCAAGTCTGTTAATTTAAAGTCTGGTTTTCTGGTGAATTATCTAAAATCGGAAAACGAGCTGAAATGATTTTTTGCTTCTTTTCGAAATATTGCAAAATCTGTGAAAAACTAAGTTTGAGTAAAAATGGAATGTCTTTAAGATTGCGAGAAACCGTAAATAAGGATTATCTGGTGATTTTTAAAATAATTTAACTGTGGACTCATATCTAGTTAAAACAATGCATGTACGTACAGGGGGGGACAAGAAGTAACACACACACACACACACACACACACACACACACACACACACATATATATATATATATATATATATATATATATATATATATATATATATATATATATATATATATATATAATTGATTAGAGGAATAGGAATATTTCTTTTATTTGTTTAGCGTGTTCTCAAGTTTAGTGCTTTGGTCATTGTTAAAAGAAAAGTTTTTGTAAAATAAACTTTTTATTTTAGAAAGGGTTTAAAATATTTTTAAAGAATTGATATGGTATTGAAAAGAAACAGCAACTTAAAATGAACTGGTAACGTACCCTATTCATTCGTTGAATTAAAATGATCTGATATCTGCGAGTATTCAACCAGCCTTTATATGATCTCTACATTCGTAAGTACCTGATACTGAGCTCTCGATATATGTTAAACATGGACGAGGTGAATTTCAAATTAGACGTGATTGTTTTGGTGTTACATTTATCTTATTTGGTGTTTTACCTGTCAACTCTTATCTTTTCATCCTATTTTGGAGCGTTGTTTTGAGGATGGTTTTGCTTGATATTAAAGCTATTTAGGGTTAGAGTTTCTGACATTCTATCCATTTACCTTAGTGTATTTCTATTAGGGACGTGATGTTATAGGGACGTGTCTGTTGTTTTGTCTTGCTTTATTTTGTTTTGTTTTGGTTTTATTGGGGGAGGGCTTCGATTCAATGATAGTGAACTTTGCATCTCGGTTAAAATCGTGACCGTTTGAGCAGAAATCTCATTCTACAAATCTTAGTTAGTTGTAATCCATAGATTTGATTCTGCGTCTATAGTTATTTTGTCTAAAAGTAAAATGACCTTTCTATCTTTCCAATGTATTGTTTTTAATTATTTTGTTTGTTTGTTTGTTTGTTGGAAGCAGCATGTGGAGTTCCACCAATAAATTACACTTTTAAAAGTTTTTAGTTATGATTTTATTGACTTTATATATATATATATATATATATGTGTGTGTGTGTGTGTGTGTGTGTGTGTGTGTGTGTGTGTGTGTGTGTGTGTGTGTATCAAGTCAACCAACTCATCCACTATGTATGTGCGCACGTGTGTTTAAATAAACTATTAGTTGGCCTTTGTCATCATTAATACAGGAGTGGGGAGTGTCAGTGTATATTTTAATTAGTCACCTTAGCGTGTTACAATCCTAAAGCAATGTCTCATCTGTTATATCTTTAAGGCATAATTAATTAACCCACGTGTATTTACTTTCTTTTAAACTAATATATATATATATATATATATATATATATATATATATGTGTGTGTGTGTGTGTGTGTGTGTGTGTGTGTGTGTGTGTGTGTGTGTGCTGAAGTTAATTTTCCTCTCCTGTTCCATTATTAAGAACGAGTGCGATAAATTAACCTGCACGGGTAGCATTCGCTCACCTTTATGAGTATATGGGTGGAGGAGATTCGTACAGAGGAATTCTATCTACAGACACCTAAATCCACCATTATTACTGCATTTATATTGTCTTCTGATATAAGATATAGATCATAATATTTACGCCCACATTGGCCTGAGTCATGATTGCACGTTTCCCCAACAGCACTAGATATCAGTGTTCAGACAATATTTTGATATGGTGATTTTCAGACCTGGAAGCTCTTATCCAATATTTGCACAACACTTATCTTCCCGACCCCCAATATCGTAATACTATGGGTGAATCTTCGTAACGTTATGATTGAGCTGTTGGACTGCGGCCTCGAAGTAAGTGAGTTCGAACTCCATTCATGCTATCACGATTACTTTCGGATCAATACGCTTGGGGAAAGTTATGAACGCCTTATCTCCTTTGCTATAGGAAGAGGTAGGAAGAACTCAAAAGCGAAGTTCTTTTGTAGACTCCAACATATGAACCCTCCAATGTTGGCCGATATATATCACTGCTGTTAATCTACAAAAATGGTTTCGGTATTAGATAACCCACGAAGGTTGTAATACAATTAAAACAAAGAAATCAAGCAAATCCTATAAGATGTCGGTATTCAAGCACAAAGAAAATGCCAATACTTTTAATTTTGATTTTCAAGACAGGAAGTTCTTCTCCGACCTGTTTACATATTAATTTCTAATTTTTCAATTTTAAAATTTAAAATTTAAATAATGATGTGGGCTCAGTTTGGAACATTATCATGTAAAAAATCTTCATTGTTTTTGACTCCGTTAAAAAAGAAGCAATCTGAAGCTAGCGTAACAGAGCTTATTACATAACAGTAATAAACCTTGACTTACAGCTCCGGGTCTCGTCAGGTCACTGAAGTTTATTTCACGATATATCAATTACTTATGTGGTGTTTAATACTGAAATTTGATCCATTTAAAATCATATTATAATTATAACTATTCATAATTTTTGGCTTGTATATTTGTTTAACGGCATATAAACTACTTAGGGGTTATTTACTGCTGAAATTTGGTTCATTTGTAAATGTTTGATCATAATCTTTATATTTTCAACGTTCCATTGCAGTATTTTTATAACACATTGTTATAATAATGATAATACCTCGACCTTGCCATGGAACATGAACGTAACGATTATACCAATCGTAATTGGTGCATTCGGTACAGTAACTAAAGGACTATTAAAGGGACTGGAGGACTTGGAAGTTGGAGGACGAGTGGAGACCATTCAAACTACAGCATTGTTGGGTAACGGACTGAATACTGAGAAGAGTCCTGGAGACTTGAGGAGACTTGCTGTCACTCAAACTCCAAAGGAGTAAATAATTATTCAGTTGTCAAAATTTCTGAGACGAAGCTTGATGATTTTTATCATTAAGGGTTTTCATACTACTGTCTTCATCTTTATTATTATTTCCACAACGTTGCGGCCGATATGTCCTCCAGCCTTCTTCAGGGAACCTTCACGGAACTTCGAACTACGTCCTTTATTGAAGCTTGTTCTGATTTTCATTAGACATAACCGAGTACAAGTGTTACGTATTCCTATATTATTACTCGCCTGCAGTCAGGATTGAACCTGTAACCTCCAGATGATTGTCTCCTTAGAAGCTTAGGGAACCAACGCCTATAACTGTTACACTATGTGTCCTGCTGGACAGTTCAGAGTGAATTTTTGGGACTTAATGTTCTTACTTAACTAGGATTACTACTATTATGTATATTTTTTTTTTACCTGTGCTCATATTCAGATTTTTTTAAATGATAAATATAATAATTCACCAATCATATCAAAGCGAGAATAAATAAGACGCGACAAAATAGCAAATGTAGTTTATGTGGTGTAAGAGAAAATCAATCACATAATAAGCGAATCCTGCAAATTGGAACAGAAAGAGTATAAGACTAGACACGACTGGGTGGGCAAGGTGATCTACTGGGAGTTGTACAAGAAATTTAAATTTGACCATACGATCAAATACTATATGCACAACCCAGCATTTGTCCCGGAGAATGAAACTCATAAACTCCTATGGAATTTTGACATACAAACGGATAACCTAATCTCGGCCAGAAGACCAGACCTTATAATAAGTAAAGTAAAGTAAAGTTAGCGACCATAGTCGAGGGTGACCCGAAGGCTCCCTTTTCGATAGCTACTACACCAAGGTGTAGGGGAGGGCGCTACTCCATTCCCTGGATTGCTCCACTTTACCCTTGAACCGTACCTTATAATGCTGAGTGTTAAGCAAGGTGATATCAAGTTCCATTTTTAAAGTCTTTGGTATGACTCGACCTGGGATTGAACCCAGGTCTCCCGGGCCATTGGCGAACACTCTAACCGCTGGGCCATCAACAAAAAAAGAGAGCTAACAAAATTGTAGACTTTGCTGGGACTTTGCTGACAACAACATAAAATTGAAATGAAGTGAAAAGAAGGATAAGTACCTCGACCGTGCTAGGGAACTGAAAAAAACTGTAGAACGTGAAAGTGATAATTATGCTAATTGTGATTGGTGCTTTTGGTATAGTCATCAAAAGATTTTATTAAAGGGACTGGAGGACTTGGAAATAAGAGGACGAGTGGAGTCCATCAAAACTACTACATTATTGATAACGGCCAGAATACTGAGCAGAGTCCTGGAAACTTGAGGAGACTTGCTGTCCAGTGAAAGACCATCAGCTGAAATTGATGTGAAAAACTTTAATAATAATAATAATAATAATAATAATAATAATAATAATAATAATAATAATTTGTTTGCACTAAGCTGTACGGTAGCAAGTATTCCTATCTAATACTAATTATATGAAAACCGTTATGATTTCAAGCATTCTTATCTAATACTATTTGTGTTGTGTAACGAGGGATAAAGGAAAGACAACAACACTTATATGTAAATATATCATCTCTTCTTTTTTATTGATTACAAAAAGTACGAAATTAACGAAATTGTTGCGTGAAGATAAGGTCGGGATAGACAGGGAACCAATGAAATATACACCTCAATCTTTTTGTTATTCTTGTCTACTTTGCTAGATTCTCAGGTCTTCTATCGACGAACTTCTATGGGTTGTCTTGGGATTATCTTGGCCTCTGCGTCCCCTTCTGTTCTTATAAACGGACACAAAGGCTTCTGCACTCCTGGAGCATTGGGGAATGCAGAGTACACCTTCACTGCCATCGCTGCCAGATCCGCTCTGGCCCGGAGTGGTAGCACCTTATAGGGTCCTATATATGGTTCAAACAGAACTAAACTGTGTACTTATGCCAGATAGAATTGTTTGAAATAGAACTGTTTTTGACATTGAACTTGTATACTTAGGCTAAATGAATTGTTTGAAATAGAACTGTTTTTGACTTTTAAACTATGTGTAAACCAAAAACTATACTTATACAAAACTGAACTGTTTGAAATAGAACTATTTTTAAGTATAAAATAACCTACAATGGCTGATGTGCCATAAAACCAAACCAAACCAAACCAAACGTACTTAATAATAATCATTTGTACGCATATAGTTATTTGATTTAAAGTAACTAATAGTTTTTCTTCTTCAAACAGTTTCAACTATTCATTCGAAATATAGATTATTTATACACAGTCAAATTGTTTCAAGTATTCCTATCTAACATTATTAATTCTTTTTGATAATAAACATTTGTTTTCACACAGTTACATTTTTATGCATTCCTATCAAATACTAATTATTTTCAAACAGATCTATTCAACCCTAACAGGTACTACCACTACAGGATCATATAATAACATTCCGAGGCAAGATTTAATGACATATCTACCCTAGTGGGTTATCTAATACCAAAACCATTCTTGAAGCAGAGAAGCAGTGATAAATAACCCATAACCGGGGAGGGGGGATAAGGGAGTTCGTACATTTCCCAGGAGTATTAGTCCGAAAGTAAACGTAATATGGTGACTGGAGTTCGAACTCGTTTACTTCGAGGCTGCAGTCCAGTACGTTTGCCATCACGCCACGCCTTATTTTTTCTCTATCAAATACAAACGATTTTCAAAATAATTTATTTGATTCATAGATGCAATAACAATACAAATACTCGTAGATACTTTCTCAGCCCTCTCTTATGAACTCTCCAAAATGCAAATCATAGACACTCCGGTCGTTTTGTTTTAGTGTATATGTTTAATGGCATATCAACTCCTTATGGCTTATCTAAGACTGAAATTCAAAAATCTGTGTTTTATTGTGATCGTGATTGGTTGCTTGCTTTGTTTGTTTTACGGTGTATCAACCCCTTTTCGGGTCATTTAACGCCGAATTAAGTCATTTTGATGAAAGTTTCTAACAATTCAGTTTAGTATAAGTACAGTTTTTTCTACACACAGTTAAATGGCAAAACAGATTTATTTCAAACAATTCAGTTTAGAATAAGTACGCAATTTAAATGTTAAATCAGTTCTATTTCAAACAATTCAGTAAGGGTAAGTACAGTTTTGTCTTCACAGAGTTAAATGTCAAAACCGTTCTATTCCAAACGATTCAGTTTAACATAAGTACACATTTTAAACACACAGTTAAATGTAAAAACAGTTGATTTCAAACGATTCAGTTAGCGTAACTACACTGTTTAGTTCTATTTGACCCATAGATGGGAACCTATTAGGTGCTACCCCTCTGGGCCAGAGTGGACCTAAGAACGATGGCAATGAAAGGGTATTCGGGTTTCCCCAAAGCTCCAGCATTACTGAAGCCTCACCATCAGATTGTTTAGTGTTATATTCGGGACAGTCGTTGAGGGAGTCTTACCCCTCTGCAGAAAAGCAGTCAGTGTATTCTACAACCCCAACTGACTGGGCCATTATTGTGATCATAACTATATTTTCAGTCGTCCATTGCTTTATTTTAAATAGCACTTTCTTATTTTTCTATTATTATTTGTTTTCACGGAGTTATAATTTCAAGGATTTCTATTAGGTAACTGATAATTTCAAACGAAGGAGTGACTTTACAGTACCTAGTTTTAGAACTGGGGCCTCACTACCGGATGCAGCTGGGTGTCATATCAAGGACATCCCTTTTTTAGAGGGTATTTACTCCTCAGCATTCAAGTTCAGCTCAAAACTCAGGTGAGTAACCCCCTAGTAACAGCAGGAGATGTCAACAACCAAAGTCCTTTGTACGAGACTAAAATAGGCTTATTAAATTCAAATAGTAGAAACCTCATTAGTTCGGCTGAAACTAAACAAATTTGCACAGATAACGATTAAAAAGACGTCTGTGCTTAAAGGTATTTACGTAACTGCAGTTCAGAACATATTCAAAGAAAAGTCTTCACTCTCTTTGAGTACGTTAAAAAATAATCAGAATTAATCAGAACTTTAAGAATTTGCAGTTAGAATATAGATGTTTTGTTTAATTAAGCCTACTTTAGTGGAAAGACACTGTGGGGCGACATTAGAGCCGAAGATAGCAGCAATAACAAATTTACTTGGACAAATAATCGAACGTCAGTTTAGTCTAAATACAAAAAAACTTTATATATATATATATATATATATATATATATATATATGTGTGTGTGTGTGTGCGTGTGTGTGTGTATATATATATATATATATATATGGAGGGGGTGAATTCTCTGGGGCGTAGTTGCTAACGCGTTGGACTGCAACATCGTAGAAAACGTGTTCAAACTTCAGTCGTGTTATAACGTTCACTTTTGAACAAATAGCTTTTAGAAAGGAGTGAACTCCTTATTCCCCGAACTATGGCTTAAATAGTTTTACAACTGTCCTTCTATAAGAATGACTTTGGCATAAATAACCCATGAAGGTTGATATTTCGTTAAACAAAGAAAGTAAACCAAACTAGATATTTTGAAACGTTATATATATATATATATATATATATATATATATATATATAAAGAGGATGCGACACAAGGTCAATTTTAAGCGAGCTTGAACAGGTTTGAATTCAGAGTTTTCCTTTTCCTCGACCAGTTGCCATAACAAAGTTAAAGACCTCAGTTTGCCCTACTATTTACTCATGGATTTATGTTTTTCTCAAGAGTACAAGCACTATGGGAAATACAAACAGCTTCGTCCAGGTTTTCAGCTGGAGACGTCGCATCCATTTCCTATGACGGTAACCATTACACCAAGAATGCCTGCATATCAACGCCTTGTGTAGTTAAATCGATTAATAAGCATGCCCACGTGGAAAGGATACGACAATCATCATCTATCATGATAAACTCCCAGACTGGAAATGGGGCTGGACGAGCCATTGGAGTGAATTGAGTGGGTGGGTGAAGTCATGCTTGGAAGAGATGGTCCCAAGAATTTTAGGATTTTGAAAAGATGTGAGTAGAGGTTCGACCGTCGAAGTGAGCGGTTGAGTTTTTCTGATCATATCAGATCAGATAAGTTTGGGTCTCGATCGGCAGAGATGAGTTGAGATCTTTAAGGCAACAAGATGCGCCGCGCGTGGTGGAGTCAGCATAGTATAGTAAGCATAGGCTTTTATGAATTGTGTCTCTTTCCTCGTGTGGCCATGGCTGTAGGCAGAAAGAAATAAACCCGTTCGTATCAGAAACGACACAGTTCTCCTGTATTATTATTGTTATTATTATTATTGACATCACTGTACACAGCATTACGTTCTATGGATATCAGACAGTCTATACATATATTAAGTTCTCTCTCTCTCTCTCTCTCTCTCTCTCTCTCTCTCTTACATACACTCACACACAACACACACACACGTATATACATATATATATATATATATATATATATATATATATATATATACATTCCCTAATTTCTAAGCATTAAAACACCGAGACAGGTTGACATAACGTTAAAATCAGTTTATTCTTTAATGAAAAAAATGCCTATCAGCTATATTGCAGATTAGCTATACAAATGGTAGAAATCTCTCTCCACTCTCATTTCACATTTTGTTCGCTGTGCCTCTTCCCCTGTACGTAATGGCCTTTTGAGTCTTTGAATTTTTGACCCCGATTTAAAATACTCCAAAGATTCAATTTTAATGATAACTCGAAATTTTTTAAGAAGTTCAGTTGCTTAAAAAAAAAAAAAGACGTCCCTTGAATAAAATTTCTGTTTGAAAATCATGTTAGAAAATCGGAAGACTTGTTTTGATCGTGTGCAGTAGATTTGCAGTGACTGAATTTTTCACATCAGAAGAATGATACTTTAGGTTCTGCTTTTGAAAAGGGTCATTAAAATTCTAAGTATTCTTCAGACAATCTCCTTCTAGTTTATCTCGTTCACGCAAAGTTTTTACCGATGAATTTTCCGATCTTCTGAGAATATATTAAACTTTGCTTAGTCCATGGATCCTCAAGCTGATTCACATAAATTCGTGGGAGGAAATAAAATTTTTACTGGCAGTATAAAAGCATTGGGGTTCACACGAAGTGTACTAGTTTCTTTTTATTTATAAATAACGACTTGCTAATCTATATAAACCCCATTAAAAATTTGAAAGAAGATTTTAGAATTTGATTTAAGGATCTTCTATACATGGAAATTCCTGAATGGATTATTTCTCCATTTGATGTTGAAATGGAAAGTGCAAATGTAATCACTTTTCTTAAAGAATTTATTGAAATGACTTTCGATTTTGAACCGAAATCTATGTATTTATCTAACCCCTCTGCTATCTTCTCTCTGATATATATATATATATATATATATATATATATATATATATATATATATATATGTGTGTGTGTGTGTGTGTGTGTGTGTGTATTAGGGAAATCAACTGATTTCCATACAAGAACAGGGATCATTTTTGTGTAAAAATAGACTCTAGATGTTAATTTTTGCGTCTGCATTTTTACATGTATTGACCAATGTATTTACATGTATTGACCAATAAGCGCTTATGCGCTCCTTTTAAGATTTGCCAACGATAATATTTGACTTGCCGCGAAAAATTTGAAGGCTCGAAGCCAAAAAATGATTGAAGAAATATTTTCCAATCTGGAATTTTAAAAATACATTTCTAACCAATTAAAATAATTGATAATTCATCAACTTTTTTATTCTAATTTCGAACCGATCTCAATCTTATAAATAAGTAATAAAATAGATAAAATGTCCGGTAGATTTCTGGATCTTTTCTGCGAATCTACACAAAACTTTCGACTTGATTACGAAAGAAAATCTAACATTCCGCTCTTTCATGAATGTCTTTAATTTCAACGTAGCTTTTTTCATTCTAACTTGGAAGAAAATATTGTTTACGTTGACATGCTTGTACTTCCAATTCAATCCTTCCACAGTTGAAGAAAACTTCCGCTGCTGCCACCAACATTTTAATTCAATAAATATAATTTCTCTCAAACATAGTGACCACACTTACATACAGATCTTTTACGTATACAAAATATATCAATTAGAGTTAGACAATCACAAATTACTATATTTCATGAATGAATCTTTACTTTATCTGTTAAAATGTTTACGATCAGATTAATATTATCTTTTCTTACAAGAAAAGACTTTGCGTTACATAGCCATGATATGGCTACGTGTGAAACGTACATAGAATGTTCATAACATATATACATAGAACATAGGAATCCCGAAACTCGAAAAACACTTACGACTTCTCAGTTCAGGTACGAAGTTTTTTATTACCTTTGAGTTTAAAGGTTCTTCGACATAAGGAGAGAGGTACACATTCTTTCTATTATGGCTTTTTCGTCAACCCCCCACCCCACCCCACCTCACCCCCATCTCGTGCAGCGCCCGTAGCGCATAAATTTGTCTGGCCTCTGCGAGCCCCGAAAGTCGACCCTTCTCGTTCGGTGTATAGTCTCAACTCAACTAACTAACTTTTTCAAAATCCCCCAAATCCTCCGCGCGCTTCCGGTGCATGACGTCACCAGCACTCTCTTGCCCCGTTTCCCATCTGGGCTATTGTGACATCTCTGAGTGACACGTCTGCTCCGCCCGCGCGCGTGAACACCTGCGTTAATGTTGCACCTAAGTAACCCATGCACTGAGTCGAAAGGTTCTCAGCCTAACTAAACCCAAAGGCATAAAACGAAATCCCTCGGTCATTATATTACATTTGTAACTTCTGTATTTCAATAAACTTTTCATTCAATTTTTTTTAATTACACACATATATATATATATATATATATATATATATATATATATATATATATGTTGAAATGATAGATTGTAGTGAATTTAACAGTATGATAGAAATATGTGGAAATTTGGATAAATCAAACACATAACTCCAATTCAGATGCAATATTTCGTCCGTTTTATTCCATCGAACTTCTTCAGATAGAGAATGTTTTCTGAGTTTTTCTCTAGTTTTTCCTATCAGCTCCACAAAATCTATCTCCACTATCATAACAACAACAAAATCTTTAATGAAATCTAATACATCTGACTTTTAAGCCCTCCTTTCTTCCTGCAATATGTACACCTTCTCCACCATCTTGTCATTCTCGTCAATTGCTTTTACATTGAAAAACTCAGAAAATAGTCTCTGTATGAAGAAGTTCGATAGAATAAAACGGACGAAATATTGCATCTGAATTGTTTGATTTATCTAACTTATCACATACTTCTATCATATATATATATATATATATACCCTTGGAAAAGGTATGAATCCAATTATTCTCCCTCCAGCTATGGGTATTAGTGGTGCAGACTGGGTTCTTCAGTCTTGGTGAGGCAACTACTCGAGAAGAAGTAAAATTCTGAATTCAAACCTGTTAAACTCCGCTAAGAAATTGACCTTGTGTCATATCCTGCCCGAGCGGAGGGGTCGGTATATATATATATATATATATATATATATCGGATATGTATTGACTCAATCCCTCTGCAAGATGTGACATAAGGTCAATTTTTAAGAAGAGTACAGCTTGTTCGAATTTAGAGTTTTCTTTCTCTTAGACATTTTGCCTAATTAAGACTAAAGAACCCAGTCTAATCTATTATTAACCCATAGCTAGATGGATGACAGATAAATTCATGCCTGTTTCAAGGAATTTAGCACAAAGTAAAACGTAAACAGCTTCGTCTAAAATTTGAACACTGAACAGCGATTTCCGTTCCTACGACAATAACCGTTAATTTAACATGATGTAACCCGTTTTAATGTTAACACGGATTGGAAAATATATATGTATATATATGTATAAACCATACTCTAAGCAACAGTTTTGTTTTATTCTGTTTATTTTGTTTCTTCGTTTGTTTTTAACTACGTGGAAAATTTGCTTGGTTTGTTTCGACGAAGGAGCGTCTGTGATCCTGTAACGATTGTATTATATTCGGAGCCAAAACAGAATTCAAGATGGCGCCGTTAGAGTTAGCAGACGGCGATTTAACCACCATTAACAACTCGTCATTAGTGACAAATGATACGGCTGTTGGACTAAAATACTGATTGATTTTATCGATTATTGATGCAGCTTTGACTATACACTATTGTTCTTATGCCCTAAAGCCTCATTCAGAATATAATTTAACCTGTTTCCATAGTTTTCCCATGTGTTAGTGTCTCTCTCTACAGATCCAATCACATATCAATCAGCGTTTCCGATTTCTGGCACCAATTAAAATGTCGGATAGAGTTACAAACTTGCAATACGAGTCACTGGCCTGGTTTGTAAATTATGGCCAGTGAAAACTTTCTTGTTTCTAATCAACGAGTTAAATTTAGGAAATTTAGCCAGTGATAAAACACAGGTTATCAAATAGTTGTCTGCTATTGCGTAATGTTTTACTTGTTGGTTATCAACTTTTATTTTGGAGGTGCCCGTGGTGTAATGGTTATCGTCGTAGGAAATGGACACGGCGACACGAGTTCAAATCCTGGACGATACTGGTTGCATTTCACATAGCACTAATACCCTTGGGAAAGGTATGAATCCAATTATTCTCCCTCCAGCTATGGGTAAATAGTAGGGCAGACTTGTTTCTTTAACCTTGGTGAGGCAACTAGTCTAGGAGAAGGAAAACTCGGAATTGAAACCTGTTAAACTCCGCTTAAAAATTGACCTTGTGTCATATCCTGCCCGAACGGAGGGGTTAGTAAATAGGATCAACTTTTATTTTAGAAGAAAACCGCGAAAAACATTAGATGACCCGTGGGGATACCTTTATGAGAATTGTCTATGATAAGATTGATTCTTCTATTTAGCAACTACATGGACACCTACTGAAATTGTCCCCAAAAGCCTAGAAAAAAACTGGTGGAACTGGTCTAGTTTAGTTTAGTCTGATTTTATGGGATATCAACCATTGAAGGTTATCTAATGCCAAATCAATTTTTCTATATATAAACTGTTCTATTTCAAACAATTCAGTTTAACATAAGTACGCAGTTTAAATGTCAAAATAGTTCTATTTCAAACAATTCAATTTAGCATAAGTACACTGTTTAGTTCAATTTGACCCATAGATAGGACCCTATCAGGTGCTACCACTTCGAGCCAGAGTGGACCTGAGACAGATGGCAATTGAGGGGTACACTGCATTCCCCAAAGCTCCACCATTACTGGAACCTCACCATCGAATCGCTTTGTGTCATATACAGTACACTCTTTGGGGGTGTATTCTGCTGCCCTTGCCGACGGGTTCATGGTGGAACTGGAAATCAGAGTAAGAAATGAGACCCTCCAACCCATGGCACTATCAAAATTAGTCGGAATACTTAGAAGAGTCCTGGACCTGAAGAGACTTTAGCGAACAGCTACCACTAAAAACTGGTGTGAAAAACTCTGTTATTATCATTATTATTAAAACCTAAAAGGTCTTCTCACACGTATTTGTTCACACAAGATATCAATTTCGTCCTGTCTTTTTCCAATCTTTCCACAGCTAGCAGAGAGTTTTAAGTTACTTTATCGCTTTTGGTGGTTGTCCTCTGGGTCTTGATTACCTTGATGCCCTTTACGTTACAATAGTAACACTCAATAATGTGGTATAAGGGAAACATCTATTTTAGAATCTTTAAATAAGCCTCCGTTTTTCTTCTGCGGAAGTGTTACATAAGACAAGATTTTTGATTTTGGGAGACTAAGCGACGATCTGGAAAAGCAAACGAACGGTGTGGTGGTCACTATCTTTGTCCAACTATGTTAATGGATTGATGACTTACCAGAATGATCTCACTCTCTTTGGTCAACAATAGTGATAATAACAAAGTTTTTCACACCAGTTTTTAGTGGTAGCTTTTCGCTAAAGTCTCTTCAGGCCCAGGACCCTTCTAAGTATTCCGATTAATTGTGATAGTGCCGTGAGCTGGAGGGTCTCGATTCTTACTCTGATTTCCAGTTCCACCATGAACCAGTCGTCAAGGGCAGCAGAATACACTCCCAAAGAGTGTCCTGATATGACACTAAGCATATATATATATATATATATATATATATATATATATATATATATATATAAGCAAGTGCTAAAATGAGTTGTTGAGTGGGTTCTAACAGATAAATAAATAATAAAATAAACCATCAACCGAAAGAGAAACGATTTGACAGTTTTGACCGTCTAAATGCAATAAAATTCACGATATATCTGGCTTCTGGATTTAATGGCATATCAACCTTCGTGAGATATCTAATACCAAAGCCATCCTTCTTGCAGAACAGCAGTGATGCTATTTAACTCATAGCTGGGAGGATAAAGAGATTCATACCTTTCTCAAGGGTAGTTGTCTGAAAGGGAACATAATACTGCGACAGGAGTTCGAACTCGCTTACTACGATTCCGTAGTCTAGCGATGTAATCAAAACACCAAGAGGACACCCCACACTATATCTGACATCCTAATTTGAAAACAGCAATTAACGTACGGTTGCTAAAATAATCAAAACTCCCTCAGTTATCAAAGTGGTTACAATCCCGTCAAAGAAGCTCGGTTTTTCTAACTCAGCGATTTTGTGACTGGACAGAGTCGAGCGAGAGAAGAATGAAAAAAAAGGGCTTCAGAATTTTCAAAAGAGTTGGTTCCTTCTACAACAAAGACCCGTGAATCTCCGCTCGATTAGCCCGTGACAATCATCCATTTCCACATATTTCCACGGATTTAGTAACTGAACAAAATAAAGAAAATAATCAAGGGAAAATCCTATATTTGAGTCGAGTTATATTTGTGGTTTCTTTCGCTCACTAGACGATCGTCGTCGTCGTCGTCGTTGACAACGCTACCATATACAGATACTGCAGCTTTTTTTTTCCTTCATTCATTTTGGCTGTAGTGGTTACTCTTTGCCTGAGAATTTATATATTTGAAATATCAAGTCATTCCGATTCTTAGTTTAGTCAGTCTTTTTAAGTATAAACATATGTGCTTAGACAGTATCACCAGTCAACTGGGACCGTGATACTTTTGTTATGTTTTGACATGTTGACCCGGCCAAAAATGCCATTCAAGGTAATGCACCGGAAGGAGGTGACACATTCTGGTGGCAGTTATGAGAGGAAATCGCGTGGGCGGAAATTGGCTGATGAAATGGGACGAGGTAAAAAAGATCCCATTATACTCTCATAGACTGACGCACCGGAAGAGAGTGGCCTCTGAACTGGATGACAGTTATTTCCGCTCGATGACGATCACACAGGCCATTCCAAAGAAAGCGGAAGTGACACATCCCGGTCCCCAGATATGGGAAGTAGTCGTGGAGGCGTGTCCATATCAGCGCGTGGGAGTTTGAAGGTAATATAAGGCCGACGAGTTGAGTTCCGGTCAGTTGGGTTCAACGAGCCAGTGGAGACAGACGAGTAGAGTTGAGGAGATAGACGCGATGTCGTAGGAAAAGCCAGCACCCCGGAGAGTGGACTCTCAATGCTCGGTTGGGCAACCATGGAGAACGAGAAAGACACAACGCTGACGGCCATAACTTCGGGGTCAAAATATTTCAGTAATGTTCGGTCTCCAGCTCACACGCAAACTTTGAACAACCCTTTCGAAACTTACAGATAAAGATGAGAGGTAAAATATTTTATAAAGAAGTCTTCCTGCGTCTTCCTTGCGTGCGTCGTTTGTTCCTGCGACTTTATCATTGTGCGTCTGTTAAATTATTTATTGTGTCGTTGTGATGCTGCATGAACATGTATATGTGTATATAAGCATATTTATTATGTGAGTATATAACACTTTTTTCCGTTTACAAAACTCGAGCCGATAAACTCTTGAATTGGTAAAGGAAGGGGAAGGAAGGAAGTACCATTTATTAAAGGAATGAAAAGGAAGGAAGTACTATTCATTAAAGGAAGGGGAAGGAAGGAAGTACCATTTATTAAAGGAAGGGGAAAGAAGGAAGTACCATTTATTAAATGAAGGGGAAGGAAGGAATACCACTTATTTTCGTTTCTTTACTTTTTTAGCAGGCTGGAATTGCTCTAGCCATTGGAGTTCGAATTTATATATTTCGCCCAATGAGAATCACCTCCCTGGGGCAACATAAAAGACCGCGCTAACCATTTCTCGCTCTCTCTTCTCGCTTCCTCACTGTCCAGCAGCAGGACAAGTCAGCCACTATGACAGAGCACGTACCCTCTCTTCGCCTCCTCGCAGCAGGACAAGCCAGTCAACATGACAGAACACATTCTATCTCTTCGCTTCCTTACTGGCTAGCAGCAGGACAGACCATCTTTTCTTCTCTCACCACAGCAGCAGTCCACTAAGCATTATGAGGAGAGTACACCCAATTTATGGACCATTAGTATCTGGGAAATCATTCTTTCATCATTTATCTTTCCTTCTAAACCAACGGATGCTCGGAGAAATAAATTGGATATTTTCAACTCTTGCCTCAACTTCAGCATTTCAATTCCTGTCCTGAAGACGGGATCTCAACTCCTGCTTGGACTCCAGCATTTTAATTCCTGTCCTGACGACAGCGTCTTAATACCGGTTCTATCATTTACAATCGTTTAGTTCTTCCTGCGACTTACAGCACAAGATTCCTTTCGTCTCAAGCTGTTAATAAAACTTCCAAATTGAAAACTATCAATATCTTCGTCAACTCATTTGATCTTCCTTTTAATATAACAAGGGGCAACAGAACTCGACACCTTCAACTGCCATTTTTGTATAAATGGTAATATCACAGCGCTCATGTTATACTCTCATGAACTCCAATTCACTGAGTGTGGGTGTAGTCGACGTAAGCGTTTGCCTTTTCTCTGAAAATAACCTTAGCTCTTTTTTCAACTGGACTCGGTCAGCTTGATGCCCTTGCAGAGAGGAAACTGAAGACACGTTTTCTCGTGGACAATGTCCAAAATCCACGGGAGTAACATTGTTTTACTACTGAACAATTTAAGCAAACACTATAATCTATTCTCGGGTGGTGTAAGCTGGACTAGGTGGTGCCCGTGGTGTAATGGTTATCGTCTTAGGAAATGAACACGGCGACACGAGTTCAAATCCTGGACGAGCCTGATTGCATTTCACATTGCACTAATACCCTTGGGAAAGGTATGAATCCAATTATTCTCCCCCCAGCAATGCGTAAATAGTAGGGCAGATTAGGTTCTTCAGCCTTGGTGAGGCAACTAGTCTAGAAGGAAAACTCGGAATTCAAACCTGTTAAACTCCGCTTAAGAATTGACCTTGTGTCATATCCTGCCCGAGCGGAGGGGTTGGTAAATATGGTAAGCTGGACTAACAAACCTTCACGTGTGAGTTCGAGTCATATTGGATGCCTCATTCGTACGGCCTTGTGCCACATCTATGCAAAAAGCTTTGTAAATTACTAATATTATCTATTCTCTACAGGTTTCTTGCTGTAACTCATTACTTCAAACTCTCGACATCACTCTCTTGAGATATATCTTTTAGTTAGTTCTTTTCCTGATGTCCCGGTATTCCTTAGTCTAATCAACGTGCATCTTAGATTGTTGCGGGGGGTTTTACCGCCATAGCCGTACGTTTTCAATATGAGAACAGTGGTACACTATAACATACTCTAACCTTTTATATACAGTCGAGTTCTATTTTTTCAATACGGATTAAGATGTACACCACAACAATATTTCATTCATACCGGAATCTTAATTTTTACGTGAAAAGAGAGGTACATAACAATTGTACCGGACACGTCTATGTATCACAGTACTTTTTTTCAACTTAGGAAGAGAGGTATACAACAACGAATTTGCCTTTCATATATTTATAAGATTTATCACAGTACTTTTTTTCAACTTAGGAAGAGAGGTATACAACAACGAATTTGCCTTTCATATATTTATAAGATTTATACACAAAGCAACACCCCCACAAGGCACTAACGATACAGCCACCTGCCTCCCATCTCGAAAACTATCCAAGTTAGACAAACCAGACATGCAGGACACTGCTGGAGAAGCAGGGACGAGCTCATAAGTGATGTACTCCTATGGACCCCCACATATGACCGAGCAAAAGCAGGACGACCAGCTCGAACATACATACAGCAGCTATGTGAGGATACGTAATTTAGCCCTGAAGACCAGCCAGAAGCGATGAACGATAGGGGAAAGTGGCGAGAGAGGGTCAGGGATATCCGTGCTAGCGGTACGACATGATGATGATGATGATGACGATGATGCACAAAATTCGTCTTTGAAAAATGATATTACTGAAATAACCAAGGAATGGATGTTTAAACAAGGCTAGCACATGATGCCATCGTTTTAATTGTAAATCGTGTTGTCTCTGAATACAGTGTTACCACATAATTAATATATTTGCATAATTTTATCCTTGTGGCTGTGCCCTTTATGAAATACTTTCTGAAGAGTATCCGTGGCGTAGTTGTTAACGTAATGGACTGTAACATAGTAGTATGCGAGTTCGAACTCCAGTCGTGCTATTAAGTTCACTTTTGGACTAATACCCGAGGGAAAAGTAAAACCTCCTTTTCCCTCATCTATTGATTAGGTAGTATTGCTGCTGTTCTTCTGCAGGCATAGTTTTGGTATTGAATTACCCAAAAAGGTTGATATGCCATTAAACATCGAAAATGAACCGAAATACATTTAGAAGTCATACTTTTTAAACTCTGAAATCAGTTATCCTTTCAATTTCTCTAAATTCTTATCTCGTAAATAAAACTTGCTCTGGGTACTTTAGAGTCCGACTTTTTCGATATGGAAAGAGAAGTACGCCACAACAATTTCTAACAGTTTTCAATTTCTATGACTTGTAAAGAATGATATACCACTTTCTGTGTTTGTTTGTTTGTTTGTTTGTTTTAATCTGTGTCCTTTTACGTATTTGATAAATAATGCTAATCTGTCCTGAAACACAACCCAGATCGATTTTTTTTCCTAACATAGGTACGTAGCTATATTTGGTGATACATTTTTCGCATATTGTCAACTTGAAACTTTTTATATAAGCTGTCGGAATACTATATAAACAAAATGTAATAATTTTCTTATTCATAGCTTGTTCCGTCTAATCTTGTTTCATCTTTACTTGATCTTACATCTCATCATGTCGTTTGGAACTTAGAATACGCTGAATGTATCTCACACAGAGGGGTAAGGCACACCCCAAAAGTGCTATCCTGGGTATGACACTAAACTGGAACTAATAATGAAATCTGAGGTGTATGAAGACCTGAGGCGTACAGAGTACTCGTTCATAGCCATTACTCCCAAGTCCACTTTAACCAGGAGTGGTAGTACCAGTTAGTTTCAGTGTTGAAAAATAAACTCTTAAGAAACTACTACACAAAAAATGAAAATATGATCATACAATTAACACGATTCCCTAACCTTGACGCATAAAAAAACATACATGAGTTGACATGCCGTTAAAATTAATCAATTAATCAACTGTGTATTATCACTTTTCTCTCTAACTTTGTTTCTAGTAAGGTCAATTTATTTTTCTTTCGTCTTGGCAATTATTCCTTCCCCTGTTTTGTCCGGGGAAACTACTTGGTGTTTGTTTTGTTCGGGGAAACTACTAGGTGCTTGTTTTGTCTGGGGAAACTACTAGATGATTGTTTTGTCCGGGGAAACTACTTGGTGCTTGTTTTGTCCGTGGAAACTACTTGGTGCTCGTTTTGTCCGGGGAAACTACTAGTTGCTTGTTTTGTTCGGGAAAACTACTAGGAGCTTGTTTTGTCCGGGGAAACTACTAGGTGCTTGTTTTGTCCGGGGAAACTACTAGGTGCTTGTTTTGTCCGGGGAAACTACTAGGTGCTTTTTTTGTCTAGGGAAACTACTAGGTGCTTGTTTTGTCCGGGGAAACTACTAGGTGCTTTTTTTGTCTGTGGAAACTACTAGGTGCTTGTTTTGTCCGGGGAAACTATATGGTGTTTCTGAAGAAGCATGTTAAGGATAAATTTCTTTCTTAGCACTTTTAGCTGGAATTTATCTACAAGAAGAAATTTTAAATTTCAGAGGATAATTTCTCTATATAATGAAAGTTGTTTATCTTAATATGGAAGTTGTGTCAGAGAATATTTTTTGAAAACTGAAAAATCAAACTCGGCTATTTGGATAGAAAAAAAGTTCTCCATCTTGTTGCAGTCTTTTTGTTTCATAAACAACTTAGACTTGTTTACCTACATTGTTCGGAATCTCTTTCTCTTTTCCTCGCCAAACGTCATTTGTCTGGTCACTTTGTCCACAATTTGTTTCATCCACTATTCCTTTCTTCTGTCTCTTCAGCTTGTATAACTATTTCCTCTTCAGCATTTTTTTTTCCTACTGCTGCTTCAAACATTTCTATGGATACAATTTTCTTAACCTTTTCGTTTCGTTTTTTCGTTTCGTTTTTTACTTCGGCAGAAGTAATTTATCCATTTTTTTTTTGTAACAACATCATCAGCCATTTTGTTTTTTGTCTCTTTCTCCTCAGGTTTTTGTTTAAGCAGAAGTTGTCTTTGCGGTAACTTTTCCTTCGTTTGGTCCTTCAATTTATATACATACATTTTTACCTTCTTGTGGTTTATCGTCTCCTCATTTTTTTTCACATTTTCTTAAGGAGGCCTCTTCTGTTACCGTTAAGAACTTCTATTGCATATCATGCTAGAAAACTGGTTTCTTCATTTTCTTATTTTGCTCCTTCAGATTGTATATTTCTTAAAGACTTACATTCACTTCCGGATTTCCATTTCCATTTTTGATTTTCATTTGTATAAACAATGAATTTCCAACGCGGCTCCGTGTATATTCTTCTCCGGCACTCCACGTTTCCTAATGCACTGGGGACGTACTACCTGAGATATAGATCCCCAGGAACTAGACATCTGTGTATTTTACATGTCCCGTCTGAATTTATTTATTTATTTATTATTATTCATTTTGAAGTTATTTACCTGCTCCCTCAAACAAAAAAAAGAAAATCATTGCATATAGAAAACGTAACACATATACTCCGCAGAGATAAATTCCAAATAATTGAGAACGAGCATCTTGAAAAGTTAAAAAATTGAAGGATGGGGCAATTATTAACTTATCTGTCGGTTGCACAGAGCAAGCTAGTCCGGATTTTAACGTATGGATTACTGTGCTCAGCAAAAAAAAAGTGTTGAGTGCATATTTACCCAACCCCTCCCTAGAGCATTAATGATGAGAGGAACACAAACCGGTGTGTCCATGGTTTGAACTTACCCACAATAACCGTTATGATTCGCGCGCTTCCAAGAATGTCTTTAATTTTGTTTGTTTTCTTTGCTTAATGGCATAGCAACCTTCGTGCGTTATTTAAAACAGAAAAAGAACAGCAGTGGTACTATTTAACCCACAGCTAGACCCACCAGTGGAATCATCATATTTACCAACCCCTCCGCTCGGGCAGGATATGACACAAGGTCAATTTTTAAGCGGGGTTTAACAGGTTTGAATTCAGAGTTTTCCTTCTCCTAGACTAGTCGCCTCACCAAGGCTGAAGAACCCAGTCTACCCTACTATTTACCCATAGCTGGAGGGAGAATAATTGGATTCATACCTTTCCCGAGGATATTAGTGCTATGTGAAATGCAATCAGTCTCGTCCAAGATTTGAACTCGTATCGCCGTGTCTATTTTCTACGACGATAACCATTACACCACGGGCACCTCCACCTGTGGAATCATTGTATTTCTAATTAGTCCCTGTAAATGTCTTTGATAAGATATCGTCACAAGTGCGGATACTTTTTCTCCGTCGCTTCTACCTACGAGGGTCATGATTCCACGCTCTACTACCAACTAAGTCGAACAGGCCAAGTGTTTGAAATATCTTGTTATTAAATATCACTGTTTTTCAAACCAATAAAGTATGAGACTACTAGCACCAATCAGGATCACATCGATAATTTTATATGGAAAACAGGACGCCATCGGTAGATGGATTTTCTATACCAGCGACTGTGCTTGAATAATGTTCGAGACCATGCATCTTCCATCACCAAGGCCTGTAGTTCCCAAGTTTCTTGATTGTCACGTGCGCGATTTCAATAATAAAAAAAATGTCCTTCAATCTAGACTCTTCAATTCCTCAAACTTATCAACTACACCCAGCAAGTAGTGAGCATATTTAGCATTACCTACCGCTGCTGAACAGTTGTTCTCTAGAATGAAGCAAACCAACAACACAATTCTTGTACGACTACCAAATCATCACTTGTCTAATGGGCTCTTTTCTGTCGCTCTTTTCATTAAACCTTTCATTTTTAACACCATTTTGTAATTGAAAACAACATTAGATGTCTCATCAATAAATTATGTTTGTTACTTTGTGAATTTAACTGCTTTTTTTCAATTCATTTTAGATCACAGCTCTTGACCTTCCAGATAGATTGATTTTACCAGCATGTCAGCCGATCTTCTGTTATTTTGCGCCCAGGGGTTAGAGAATCACATTCACTGTAAATTGATATCAACATTTTTTTGTTGTCTATAGATGGGACACAAATAGATATTACCTCTCCAGGCCAGGAAGTTATGACAATGAAGGGTTACTTCATACTTTTTCAAATTTTCTTAACTAGAGCCTCACCATCAAGATACAGCTTACTAATATACTCAGTATAACCCTTTTTGGCTGGGTCTTACCTTTCTGCAGGGGATACACTCAGTTTAGTCTAAGCCTTGCTGATAAGGTTGTGGACCCTTGTCCTAGAGGAATGCAAAGAAACTGAGAATTGCTGAACACTGTTTTGGTTAAGAAGAGAAAAAATATTGTTTGAAAAGATCATTGTTCCCGCGCAAGCTTGGGATGACGTCATTTCTCAAGCATCAAATCAGCAGACGCTGTGCGATCACGTGATTACATCACATTGATACTTAACAGGCGTAAAGACGATAGATTTCAAATGTTGATCTTTATTTAAAACACTGATACATTCAAGAGCTTCTATATAACGAATAGACACGTGCCTATTGTTTTACCATGGAACCAGAAGTCTTGGGATACCTTGAAAGAATGTATGTAACAACAGTATTGAATGATTGCCTAGACCAGCTGTACATATTGAATCATATACAACTTTCCTTCAGGGACAGGTGAGAAACGTAAAAACTACTAGAAATGTAAACATCTAATTTTTTATACATATCTCCACACACACACACACACACACACAGTCATTCGACAGTAACTGGAGCTCTTATAGATCAGCCATTTCGAGGTTGTTTTTTTAATAGTACCTTTTACAATGATACCAGTAACATTTTGTGGTTCGTTTCCATAAATCATTATCAGAATTTATCTCCTTTCCATTGGAATTGGAAAATTACCTGAAGTTGCTGCCTCTTTGTTCGGTTTTTTCGTGATAGATAAATAGATAGATAGATAGATCTTAGTTTCAATATCGTAGATACAGAGTCACTGTCGCTTCGTGACTGTCAGAGCTGATGATCAGTTAGGCGAGAAACCGACAGTCACCAAGCGCTTTTGATTCTGTCAACTCTATTAAAACTTAAATATACATACGCTCTTTACCTGATATTGAGCCCTCTTTCTTTAAAAATATAGCAAACTACGATATATATATATATATATATATATATATATATATATATATATATATATATATATATATATGACTGTTTATATGCGTGCAATATATGTCGTATACGTTGTGTGTTCAAAAAGTACCGAGGCTAAAGCTGTATTTATCAAGACTGAAGTGAACAACGAATGAAACGTTAAATTTCTTCAAAATAGTTCTCTTTTCATTCGTTTTTGTTTGTTTTTTGTTTGTTTGTTTGTTTGTTTGGTTGGTTGGTTTGGGTTTTTGGCGTATCAACCATTGCAGGTTATTTAATGCTAAATCCATTTTTATGCATATAAACAGTTCTATTTTAAACAATTCAAGTTTAGCATAAGTACGCAGTTTAAATGTCAAAACAGTTCTATTTCAAACAATTCAGTTTACCACAACTGCAGTTTAAATGTCAAACACAACTATTTAACCCATAGATGGGACCCTTTTAGGTGCTACCACTCCGGGCCAGTGTGGACCTGGGAGCGGTGGCAATAAAGGGGTACTCCACATTCGCCAAAGCTCCAGTATTACTTATGCCTCACCATCAAATTGTTTAGTGTCATATTTAGGACACTCGTTGGGGGAGTCTTATCCCTCTGCAGAGATGCAGTCGGTGTATTCTACAGCCCCGGCCGACAAGGTTATTTCTTTTCATTCGAAACGTTACCTCCAACGAGTTTTTCATTCGACACACCTACTCCAACGAGTTTTCCATTGGTTGAAGCACCGCTAAAATTCCATTGTTGACAGAGAATGAAGCTGTATCATTGCATTTCACCTCTCAACCTGTAGACATCATCATTTCTCAGCTGGGTTTCATTTAGAATTAAAACTATGTCGAGATTTAGTTTTGATATGCACTTTGAATTGTTATGCAGAGGCCGATTTCTTTCTCGTCAGACTCTTCGTCTTTTATCACGAAATCATTAATTTGTGGAATTAATTTTTCAAGCTAAAGGTTGCTCCTATCTTTTCTATACTAGTGTGGACTGAAACGTTCATTGGCTGAAAAGTTCATATAATGACGTCATATCTGTTGTTGTTGTTGACTTTTTTGACCAATGGGATCCAAGCTGAAAATGAAAATTGACAAATTTGACCAATTCAAACTCAGACAAATTTGGAAATGAAAATTTGGCCCTATTCCATGGGAGTATCTTGGTCATCCAATAAACTTTTCAGCTGACCCTCGTATGAGTTTTAACCTTACAAATTTATTACTCCAGGTATAGGCTGAATTGATTTAAAATAGGCTCTTCAAAAATCGTCTGAGAAACACTGTTATATATATATATATATATATATATATATATATATATATATCATCAAGTCGTGCTTATAGAATTGATTCCCTTGGCTCTCTCTCACCATCCGTTCTTATCAGCCCTCACTTTTAGCAGTTTCTCACCTCTGCATCCAGTGTCCGCATAGAGCTAAGGAAAATATGTCTTTGCTTGTCGGCCAACACTGAGGGGTTCATATGTTGGAGTCTACAAAAGAACTTCGCTTTTGAGTTCTTCCTACTTCTCTGGCAATGCCTAGCATGTCTTGCTGGTTTTATTTAGAAGGTTTCTGAGATGGGGGGTTAGTGGTTGTATTGCTGCGCTTTTGTTGGGGTACAGCTTCCAAGACTTGTTCAAAACAGTACACGGTATCCTTTTGTAGTTTTCTCTCCTAGCATTTTTTTAGTAACCATACAACAGTAGTGACACGGCTACAGTTTGAAATATTTCCAGTTTTATTTTACCAGAGAGATCAGATTTCCATATAATCAATAACTTGTCAATAGCAGTCTATGCTTTTCCTATGTGTATATAAACATCACTTTCTGTCGATAAGATATTGCTACCGAGGTATACGAACCGATCTACTAATTTTAGAAGCTTACTATTCAATGTGGAGATGGCTCCATATTTTTAGTACATGAACTCTGTTTTATCTGAGTTCACATAGAAACCAATGCCTTCGACTTGAGTTGGTGTATTTATGGGAAGTGCTTGATAATCTGCGCCCGTGAGAGTTTCTGCGATATTGTCTACTTCTTACCTTTTCTTTCTTTTTAGAGTGAAACCATTTTCTTCCATCTGATCTATTCGACGTTTTAAAAACATATTTCGTGTAATGAACGAACCTTTGTTTTTGAGGTGAAAAACTGGTTATAGAATGTCGTTCATTACATAAGTATATGCGGTTTATTGCATTTTTTTATTTACGTTGTAAGCCTGAGACATCTTTCTATTGGACCCTGTATTCAACAAACGAAGATTACAGATTTTCCCTCGCAGTGAAGTGGGGAATTTTTCTTATTTTCTCATGAATATCTGTACAGAGAAAGGAAAATATATAATTCTTGTAGATTCAGTTTGTTTGATTGTTTATTTGTTCTTTTTCTTTTCTTCTCTTTCTTTTTTCCCTACTGGAGATTTCCTCATAAAATACTCATGAATGAAGTGAAAGAAAATAAGCAAAAAAAAAAAAAATGAGAACGTCAAAGTTAAAAGGAAAAATCTTTTCTGTTTTAGAAAGCCGAAGAATACTATTCTACCTACTGGGCTTTTTGTCAAATCACGTTTTCTGCGGTTCTATAATCCTGATATGATTATGGGTTTGGCCTATTTGTTTAATGGCATATCAACTCCTTATGGGTTATCTAATGCCGAAATTTGTGTCATTTATAAATTATTGTAATGACTCTGTTTTTAACATTCCATTTCATTTTTTCAATGGCACTATTTTTTGATTTGCCTATTATTATTTGTTTACACATATTGTTTCATTTTTTTTTTTTTGTTAAATGGGTTACCAACTTTCGCGGGTTATCTTAATTTCAAATCCATCTTTATGGAAGAATAATAGTGATACCGTTTAACCTATAGCTGATAGGATAACGTGGTGTTCGAACTCGCTTACTACGTTTTAGTAGGCAAGCACATTAGCCCCTTACGGCACAAGAACTGCCCCCTTATTTGCACACATATATTTTGTTCCTATCTAATACAAGTAATTTGCCCTTGTATGGTCTTGAGTATTTCAAAGACTTTATATACAATTATATTTTTGAAGCAATTATCTAATTTACAAATCATTTTGTACAGTTATATGTTTTCAAGCATTCCTATCTAATACTAATAATTCATACGCAATCACATAGTTTCAAGTAATTATATTTTTGAAGTAATTATTCTAATTTAAAAATCAATTTTTACACAGTTATATGGTTTTAGCCATTCCAATCTAACACTAATAATTTATGTACAATTATGATTTCAAGTAACTACTGCTAATTAATAATAATTTGTTTGCATATGGTATAAAGTATTCCTATCAAATACTAATAATTTAGGCACAATTATATTGCTTCAAATATTTCAAACACTTATATAGTTTCAAGTAAGTAATGATAATAATCCTTAACAAAGAATTACAACCCCAATCAACCACTCCCAACATAATCAATTTGCACAGTAATATAGCTACAAGTATTCCCATCTAATAGAAATAATTTTTAAATAACTCATTTTGACTCATAGATTGGACTCTAACTCCGGTCCCATTATTCCCGTCGGAGTTGTTAGAAGACTAGAAGAGATAGTCAAAATAAACCGTGATACCAGGGGTTCCAAACCTTTTTTGACCGCCGATTCCTTCAGAGAATTGTTGACCTTTTATTGGCTTTGAAGTGTTTTTGATAAATAAAACATCCCAAAGTTCTTGTTAAAGGTAAATTAACTAAATATGTAGAGATAGAGACAAAACAACCAATCACATGATAAGCGAATGCAGCCAATTATCACAGAAAGAGTATAAGACTAGACATGATTGGTTGAGCAAGGGGATCCACTGGGAATTGTGCAAGAAATTGAAATTTGACCATACGAACAAATGGTATGTGCACAACCCAGCATCTGTCTTAGAAAACGGGAAGCATAAACTCATCTGGGATTTTGAGATACAAATGATCACCTAATCTCGGCCAGACGACTAGACCTTCTAATAATCAACAAAAAAGAGAGAACTTGTCGAATTGTGGACTACAGAGTAAAATTGAAAGAAAGTAAAAAGAAGAATAAGTACTTGGACCTTGCTAGGGAATTGAAAAAACTGTTGGACATCAAAGTAAAGATTATACGAATTGTAATTTGTGCTCTTGGTACAGTCAACAAAGGATTGATACAAGGACTGGAGGACTTGGAAATAACAGGACAAGTGGAAACCATCCAAAGAACGGATTTATTAAGATTGGCCAGAATACTGAGAAGAGTCCTTAAGACTTGAGAAGACCTGCCGTCAAACTCCAGTGGAAAACCATCAGCTAACGCTGATGTGAAAAACTCTCAAGGTGTAAAATAATCAATTCCTTTTTATTACTCATTATAAGAAGAAAATCTTTAGCTAAAAAGAAAATTATATATAATATATATATCGGGAAAAATAGAAATAAATCCGATGGCATTTCAATGTATAAATATGGCAAAACAACCTATTGAGAGTATGGATTTATCTATTAGCTAACGTTAAACGTTTTCTTTTACTTTAACGTTAAAATTTCATTAAGTTATTTAAATATATGATTTTGTATTTTCTGAATTATATCTAAATGCCCTAATAAAGGTTTCGTGTTTAAACTCAAACTCCAGTGAAAGACCATCTGCAAAGAATGATGTGAAAAAGGTGTCACTATAATAATAATAATAATAATAATAATAACACATAAACTCTTATCGGATTTCGACATGCACACGGATCACCTAATCTCGGCCAGAAGACCAAACTTAATAATAATCAACAAAAAAAAAGAGAACTTGCGAAATAGTCGACTTTGCTGTCCCAGCTGACCACAGAATAAAACTGAAAGAATGTGAAAAGAAGGATAAGTACCTCGACCTTGCTAGGGAATTGAAAAAACTGTGGAACGTACAGGTGACAATTATACCAATTGTAATTGGTGCGTTTGGAACAGTAACTAAAGGATTACTAAAGGGACTGGAGGACTTGGAAGTTAGCGGACGGGTGTAGACCATCCAAACGACAGCATTATTGAGAACGGCCAGTATACTGAGAAGACTCATGGAGATTTGAGGAGACTTGCTGTCACTCAGACTCCAGTGAAAAACCATCGGCTAACGCTGATGTGAAAAGCTCTAATGAGTGAATAATAATAATCTTTTATGAGAAGCTTTAGTCGTATCAGTACTACTTATAGTTGCACCATTTCGACTTTAACAAAACGTTGAAGAAAAACACAGATGGGAACTATATATAACTAATATCTTGAACTAATCATGAAAGCAGTTCCCCACAAAACTAGCTTTTCGACTAATTACCTCCCATCACATAAACCATCCACGTAAGACGAACAAGACATGCAGAGCACTACTAGAGAAGCAAGGATGAACTCATAAGCGATGTTCTCCTATGGACCCCAACACATGGTTACACCAGTGTTGGCCAACCAGCAAAAACTTGCATTCATCAGCTCTGTACAGACACTAGACACCGTCAAGTGAACACTCTAAGATTGAAGGCAGATAAGGACAGATAATGAGAGAGAGACTGTCAAGGAAATCCGTGCTGTCGGCACATATTGATAATGATGACAAAATTTCACAAATCAACCTCTGCTTCGAAGTGCGGTTTGAAAACATGGAGAAAACGCATAACTGGGTTGTTAGGCCATTTAATTCAGGATTGGAAAATGACTCTCGCTTGCAAGATGAACTTGAATTGATTTTAAACAATAGGATGAGACAAATCTTAAAGTAAATGAATACAGCGATTCGTCTTGAGCAGCTATTCACAGCTCCTGATGCAAAATATCTAGCTTAGAACGGTCCTCGAAAGTCCAACTCCTTAAATATGCCAACAGTTCAAGCATGCGACCTTCAGTAACTTGTAAACATAATCAGTGTCAGCAAGTATCCCGAACGTTGCGCAGCGGTGAACTCTTTTTTTACATGCATTTCCAACTTCTTCCATGGTTGAGACAGGTTTAATTGCTAACAATCTCCTCAGTCATGGAATGGGATGTCAATATGGTTCTGCATGAACAATTTCTAATCAACCCCTGAATAATTTTTGACCTCTGAAAATGTGTTATCGATCTCCAATCGACCCTGAAAAATGGTTGGCGCCTTAAAATGTTTTATCGAAATCTGAGTAATTTCCGGACCCTTAAAATTTCTTTTCGAACCCTAATCGACTCCCGTATTGTTTGTCCTGGACGAAACTAATTGCATTTCACATAGCACTAATACCCTTGGTAAAGGTATGAATCCAATTATTCTCCCTCCAGCTACGGGTAAATATTAGGACAGACTAGGTTCTTCAGCCTTGGTGAGGCAACTAGTCTAGGAGAGGGAAAACTCTGAATTCAAACCTGTTAAACTCCGCTTAAAAATTGACCTTGTGTCAATATCCTTCCTGAGCAGAGGGTTTGGTAGATATGGTATTGTTTGTCCACTTAAAATGTCTTATGGACACCCGAGTCATTTCTGACCCTTTAAAATGTCTTAGCGATCACCAGTCGACCCCAAGTATTTTTTTACCCCTTAAAATGTCTTAATGACCCAAGATCAGCCCTTAAGTAATTTTTTCCCCTTAGAATATCTTATCGACCTCTTTCGAGACCCCTGATCTAGACGAAAGCTGATGCAAACAAGTTGCTAGATGCCTTAATTTGAGCAGCTTCTGGTAGCCTCTGCCCTTCCATAGAGAGAGTCCCCAAGGCGTAATAGCAAAAGTGCTGGACTACAGCCAAGAAGTAAGCGAGTTTTAACTCCAGTTAAGTTCTTATGTTCATTTTTAGACTAATACACTTGGGATAGTCATGAGCCCTCTCATCCCCGCTGCTATCAGATAAACAGTACCATTACTGTTCTTCTACAAGGATAGTTTTTGCATTAAAATAACCCATGAAGGTTGATATGCTATAAAACAAATGAACTGAAACCAAGTCTTTCGTGCTGTTTTACTTAAATTAAGTGAAATATTACTGATGGAGATAATCTTTTGCGCATGTTTCCATTCGATACAGATGGACTTTAAATATTGTTTTGTTTCTTTAAAATCTTTCACCCAAATTTTAATTCTTTTTTAGCTTTTTGTTTTATATTGTTTTCTCAGTGAGATCGCTGCTGACGAAGGAATAAAATACATCGATCCTAATGAGGTGGAATCGTTCGAAAAACATCTAGAAGAAAACGTGAATTTTTCCAGGTGGCAAAAGGCCGCCAACATCAAGAGATGCGCTAGTCTTTTGAAAGCGCTGGTTGCTATTATCTGGGACAAGCTGCTGTCGTTTAAGAATCTCACCAAACTTGGTAAAGAACACAAACTGCTGGAATTGCTGGTGACAGCTACACGAGAAGAGGTAGAATCCAAGGGTACCTTTATGTGTTTGATTACAATCATTTCTGAGGAGAAGAGGCGTAAAAAAAAGTTCGAGGATATCATGCGACACACATTTGAAACTGGAAAAAGGATTTTCGAATTATCCCGCCAGTGTACACAAATGGCACGAGAACGCCGTCAAAACTGGGAAACTCACAACGAAATCGTCGGTATACTAAAAATTTCTCAAAAGAAGTTAAAATATAAAGCCTTCGTTAAATTATCGTAAGTACTTTGTTCTTATACCGTAATAACACTGTGAGAATAGAGACCTGATATATCAAGGGGGTGAGGTTAGTTATATATTTAATATACAGATTATAAGGTAATGCAATGAATTCTACGCTAGATATGGCTGTCTATTTTTGATTCAGTTGGGTTTTCTCTGATTTAGAATTCTGATAAATTGAAAAATAGGCGCAATGCGATCGGTGAAAAAGTCCCAGCTCAGTCGGTGGGGGTTAGAATAAGCTGACTATGACTTCAGCAGAATACTGATACATCCCTATAAATAAAACAGTGTCCTGGGTGTGACACTAAACTTTATCTAATAGTGAGGCTCCAGTTCTGGAGATCTAGGGAGTGTGGAGTAACTTTCTCCCGCCATTTCTCTCAGGGCAACTCTAACTATAAGCGTTTGTAACTGTTGGGGTCCCATCTAGGGTCAAATGGATCAGTTTAAAAATCATTCGTATTCGATTGGATAGGGAGCAAAATAAGCTCTTAAGAAATAGCTACACAAAAATGTAAATATTAATGGGCAGTGAGTGTGATTCCTTAACCTCTAGGCATAAAATAACTCAAGACAGGTTGACATGCAACTAAAATCAATCAATCACTCAGCCCACCTGAATGTCCAGCTCTTCAGATATATGAAGCATCATATGTGATTTACGTTGGATCTCCTCCACAGTGATAGAATTGTAATTCTCCAGCCTGAACTTTTTCTTAGTGAAGAGGAAGAAGTCACAGAGAACCAAATCCGGCAAGCAGAGCTGGTATCGGGTGATAATCGAACCGCTGTAGCAAAAAATATTCGCGCATTTTCAACGAACTGTGACCTGGTGGGTTGTCATATTGGAGACACGATTCCTATTGCGCAACAATCCAGGTCGTTTGAGTTGAATATTCTCTCATATGACCCTGGCTCTGACAACTGACCCTAGCAGATGAATTTTCAATGGTAGTGCTTGTTGAGTCTCACTCTGAGCACTCATTATTTTCCAGCGATGGTTTTCCATTCTTGAAATGCGGGTAAAACACATCTATACGCTCGTATGCATACGGGAGTACAGGCTTGTGTTAAGGCCCAATGAGGATACACAGTGCACACTGAACATTTCTAATACTCCTCCTAATTTTGAATCTGTGCCCTTTCCTTTTTTACATATGATCATTTACTGTTATCCTTGAATGTTTTAGTCTACTTTAAAATGGATGCATGGAAATGATCGAAAGATTTTGAAACTGTTCTACAGTTAGGTATTGAACCCTTTTACGTTTTTAACCTCAACTTTTTGCAGTTGTATATATATGCATGTTTGATTAAATAATAAAGACACATTTTGTCTATATAATTTCATTAAGACCCTTTCAAGTTTCCCGATAAGTGTCTTGGTTTTGTGTTGGAATTGATAGATGAATTTGCCAAAATTGTGCTAAACGCTTTCAAACCTTTCATAGGACATCATTAAGGGTTGTTTGCATGTGTAAATAGTGGGTTTTTTTAAGAGTTTTCTTTTAGTTTATTTTTATGATATTACAAAATTACGTAAACGCCAAGTTGGATAAGACTGAGATGCCGACGACATCGAACAAATTTAAAACACAACGCAATCAACTGAAATAGAATATTATCAAGAAAAATAGAATATTAAAAAGAAAGACTAAAGGAATTTTAAAACATTGTCACTATTTTCAAAATTAATTCTATTGATTCTAGGTTGTTTTGTTTTTATATGCAGAGCTTCTAGGATTTGTAGTTGCGTGTGCGCTCGCGCGTATGTGTGTGTGCGAAGGTTAAAATGGTAAAAAAAATCTGAATGCTCCTGGTTTCCACAAAAGATTGTCGTCAAATTTTGCTGGCTGAGAAATGCAAACCAATTGAAGTTGCAGAATGCGTGGTGTGTACAAAGAAGCATGTTTAATCAAAAAAGATGAGCCTGAGTCAGAAAGACAATCCATGGAGGGAAAGCACACTGACTTTCCGGTAAAGAAAAAGTTCCAGACACAGCGATCAGCAAAGAATGTCATGCTGACATTTTTCTGGGACATGAAAAGATTCACCACTATTGATTTTCTTGAAATAGGAGCATAGGAGCAAGAGTAAAACAGTGCTTCCTATTACCAACTCCTTAGATTATAGTCAATTTTCTTTTACTGAATGATTCTCGTATATACATATATATATATATATATATATATATATATATATATATACCGACATCATTGGCATGATGGTTAGAATGTTCGCTAATGACCTGGGAGACCGGGATTCAATCCCACGTCGAGTCATACCAAAGCCTCAAAAAATCGTACCTGATGCCTCCTTGCTTAATACTCATAAAAGGTATTGACGAAGGATTAGTGGATCAATCCAAGGAAAGGAGTAGTTACCTCTCTTACACCTCAGTATAGTAGCTATTGAAAAGAGAGCCTTCGGGTAGCTCTCGACTACGGTCAACCAACTTATATATATATATATATATATATATATATCGAAAGATTGTGTAAATGATTGAATAAAATTCATTTCCACATATATAATAAATTTTATTTCTTTTACTTAAAGGAAAGTTTATTAAAAACAAAAACTACAGTATCATTTATTGCGAGAAAAGGTAATATTTGTTAGAGCTTAATATGCTTCTATTGCATGAAAGAAAACTTCATGCAATCAATGTAGCAGTTTTGTATTGTTTAAAACCTTGATGATATATTTTGTGTGTAAAAGATCTTTGTATGTGTTTGTCACGACGTACGGTGAAGTAACGTTTATGACGCTACTGTCAACTTATACGCAAAGACGATAAAAGAAATCAGTTGCCGAAGAATTTTTAAATTCGTACTAATATTTCCAGCACAAAAAAAAATTGTCAAAGAACAAAAGGTTACACAAGATAATGTTTTCGCTCGTGAAAAATAATTTAGCGATGTTAAAGTTAAATACATTCATGAATGAACAGAATGTTAAATTTTCACTCAAGAGAAATAAAGACGAATAGAATTATTTATAAGGTTAAGTTAGGCTTAAAATTTGATTAAAAAAAGGATAGATTTATGTATGAATCTAATTGATTTAAAAAGTGTATTTCTAACAAGTTGAGAGGGAAAAGATTTCTTAGATTATATTAACTTTTGATGCTTCAAAATTTGCGAGGTAATCCAAAATCTATTGTCTTGGAATCTCAAAAAAATTCAAAAAAAGGAACTTCCCAAATGAAGGAGACGATTGGTCAATAAATCCAAGAATACAGATATAAGAATTACAACTTCTTGATCCTATTTTGACATAACGGTATATGCAAAGTCTAGTTTTCAGACTGGAATTATATAATTCGTTTTTATCTCAAAATGCCAGAGAACTTTCCTGGACAGATTCAATTCTGTGCATATACCGTATATGCAAAGTCTAGTTTTCAGACTGGAATTGTATAATTCGTTTTTATCTCAAAATGCCAGAGAACTTTCCTAGACAGATTCAATTCTGTGCATATACCGTTGATCTATGTGATCAAAATCCGTCGTTTGTACAATTCTGAATGGATCACCTTTTATACCAACTACTGCCTTCTCTTATACTTCTTTTAAACCAGTTTTCTGCGTTCAACTGTTGTACGATATTTTTTTTTGTCTCTCCACATTGTCCACCCTTAACTTTTCTTCTAGACAAGGCTGTTTGCGTTTTAAATCAGACTAATGAAAGGACTTACCTGACTTTCGATCAAGTCCGATTTAACATGGAGTCATTTTATTGTATACAGCCACTCACATGCTTGACCATCACACAAAAAAATGCTTTATCTTCTCAACATTCCCTTTTTGAGGGCACCTCAGGCGCAAAGCAATAAACTTAGCCCTGCCAAGCAAGTATTGCCGGGGGAAGGCCCACTAAGACCAGGCGATTAATTTCAGATTACTCCCCGGTACGAATGTCAGATGGTCAACTGGGAACCAGAGAATTTTGGGAAGTCATGAATAGTTGTGCTGACTGCGTTCTTTAACTTAGATAAGATAACCAACCGAGGAGATGGAAAAATCTGGATTCAAAGTATCTGTATTCTGCTTAAAAATGATCTGAGGTCTCATTATGCTCTTTGCGGAGGGCTTTAATAAATACATAGTATTTTTCTGATTCTTGCTTAGTCCAGTTTTTATATAAACTGTTCTTATAGGAGGCGTACTTAGCGTTAAAGTTATCAAGTTATCGTAGTAGGAAATGAATTCGTCGACCCAAATTCAAATCCTGGACAAAACAGCATTTCATTCCACTCTCATAACCTTGGGAAAGGCATCAATTCATCTATTCTCTCTCCAATTAACTATGGCTAAATAGTAGGGTCGACTGATTTCTTTAGCCTTAGTTAGTCCACCAGTTCAGAGAAGAAAAACTTTTGAATTCAAACCGGCTTTACTTCGCTTATGTCGCATTCTGGCCGTGGCGAAATGTGGGGTAAATACATGGCCTCGTTCTGGGCTGCTATCAAGACTTACTTTCTTTCTTTAGATTTCCTCTGAATAACGATACTATTTTCACATTGTTTCTTCTGAGTAATTTTATCATTTTCTCTTTAGTTTTCCTTTGATTGATTATACCATTTTTTCCTCTGAGTAACTATACCATTTTCTCTTTAGCTTTCCTCTGAGTAACCATACTATCCTTTTTTTTTTTTTTTTTTTTTTGTTTCCTCTGAGTAATCATACAATTTCCTCTTTAGGTTTTCTCTGAGTAACCATACCATTTTTTCTTTAGGTTTCTTCTGAAACTGTCCATATCATATCAAGCGCAATTTCTTCAGCTTTTCTTCTGCCGTGTCCTTGTAGTTGTTTTAATCACTTCTCTTTTGGCTCTGGTTGTTTTCAGGCGAGAAAAGAAGCTTAGCGACGCACACGTGGAACAAGAATTAAAGAAGATCATTATGTTACTTGAAGATACCACCGACGACCTCCAAGAGTCCGAGAAAGCCATAGAAACCGAAGACAGAGTGACGAAAACCATTTCCACGTTCCTGAACAAACGTCATGCACAACTCGAAGAACTGCTCGAATATTGGATGGAGCGATACGAGAGACGAATCGAAGAAGCCCAGCGCAGACTGGACGAGCTGAGAAGCAAACGAAGCCAGCAGTGGGATCGAACCTTTCACATTCTCCAGTTGTACACCAGCTACACTCAAGTAATTGACGAATACAAAAAAGAACAACAGGAAATTGAAAAGCGAGCCACAACAGAAAAGCGTCAAGTTGATTCGGCTGTAAGACTTCAGACTTGGTGGCGTTTCATGATGGTGCGCAAACAACTAGGTCCGTTCCGAGTAAAACGAAAAGGAAAGGGAAAGGGAAAAGGAAAAGGAAAGAAAGGAAAGAAATAGCAAACCTTAATAAAGAATAGTTTTCTAATACCTTGAAAACGAGTTACTCAAAAATATATTGCCCAGTTGGCTGGGGCTGTAGAATACACCGATGCACCTCTGTAGAGGGGTAAGACCCCACCCCAAAATGAGTGTCCTGGATATGACACAAAACAGTTTGTTGGGGAGGTTCCAGTGATGCTGTGGCTTTGGGGAATGCGGAGCAACCCTTGATAGCCATTGCTCCCAGGTCCACTCTAGCTCGGCGTGGTAGCATCTGATATGGCCCTATCTATGGGTTAAAAAGAACTAACAGCATACATATGGTAAACTGAATTGTTTAACTAAAACTGTATAACTTGAAATAGAAAGGTTTTTGACAATTAAACCGTACTTACATTTAAACTGCGTGCTAATGCTAAACTGAATTATTTGAAATGGAACTGTATTCGGCATTGAAACTGTACTTACACTAAACTGATTTGTTTAATATAGTTTTAGTGGGTAGAGTGTTCGCTAATGGCCCGGAAGACCTGGGTTCAATCCCAGGTCGTGTCATACCAAAGACTTAAAAATGGTACTTGATACCTCCTTGCTTAACACTCAGCAATATAAGGTACGTATCAAGGGTAAAGTGGAGCAATCCAGGGAAAAGAGTTGCGCCCTCCCCTACACCTAGTTGTAGAAGTTATTGAAAAGGAAGCCTTCTGCTCGCCCTCGACTACAGTCGCCAACTTAACTTTACCTACTTGACATTTAACTGCGTGTTAAATCTGTACTTATACTTAACTGAATTAGCTGAATTAGAACTGCTTGACTAAACTGAATAGCTTGAAATAGAAATGTTTTTCACAATTAAACTGTACTTACATTTAAACTGCGTACTTATCCTAAACTGAATTGTTTGGAATAGAACTGACTATTTGTATAAAAATGGATTTGACATTAAATAACCTACAAAGGTTGATATACCATAAAGCCCAAACAACCAACCAACCATCAAAAATATATGTAGTTTTTAACATAACTGTTGAAGTTCCACCATGACAGATACTACGGTCTCACAGTGAACTATGGCAAACATTCACTGTATTTTGAAGATCGTCAGCGTAACAGAACATAAGCATATTCTTAATCTTGAATTTTCAGCCAAATGCATGTTTTTTCTAATTTTGTTCTGTCATTTTTGTTGAAAAGTTATGACGTTTTGAAGTTGATAGTTTTATCAAAAAAATTAATGTTAAAATTTGTGCGAACAAATTCATCAACAAAATTATGGCGCAATCTTTAAAAAGTCTTTCTACCTCAGGTATATGCTAACTTAAGACAAAATACCACAATGGTTTCCAGAAATGTTTTGATTTTTCGACTGAAAGGCTTAGTAGCATATTTTTACGACTATTTTAGTAAACTTATCTTTTTATAACCAAATTTTTAAAGTGACAAAAATGCCGATTAAATGTTTTTGCTGCTCGAGTTAGGATAAGAAATATATGAAGAATTTTTTATTATCATATCATATTTACCAACCCCTCCGCTCGGGCAGGATATGACACAAGGTCAATTTTTTAAGCGGAGTTTTACAGGTTTGAATTCAGAGTTTTCCTTCTCCTAGACTAGTTGCCTAGGCTGAAGAACCCAGTCTGCCCTAATATTTACCCATAGCTGGAGGGGGAATAATTGGATTCATACCTTTCCCAAGGGTATTAGTGCTATGTGAAATGCAATCAGTCTCGTCCAGGAATTGAACTCGTGTCGCCGTGTCCATTTCCTATGACGATAACCATTACACCACGGGCACCTCAAAGAATTTTTTATCATTATTCATAATAAACTCCCGGAAGATCCTGAACTACTTTAGTTTAAAATTGATCAAGAAGATCTAATTCGTCCAGAAAGTAAGTAAAACTGGAATCCGTAAGAGTGCTTCATTGGGTGACCAGTACTTTTGGGAAAAAATTACTCAGAAAGAACTCCTTTCTTTATATATATATATATATATATATATATATATAAGTAGCAATTTAGTTTAAAAGATGAACAAAAATAGACATAACATAACAAAAAAATTGTATCTTTGGTTGAGAAAAAAATATTTTTTATTAAAAAGAAAATTAAGTATGAATTTATTTATTAGCGATACTATGTTGATTTGGAGTACTCGAAAGTTCTGCTCACAAGCAAGATGTGATTTTTTTTTATTTGGTGGGAAAGATCAAAGAAAGTTGTGTCAAATGTACTGGAATGCGAGCTTAATGTGTGAAACAGCATATATGTTTCGAGTCTGTAGATCATTCATTTTTGGTAGGGTTAAGAACTTTTTTATCATGCCCTCTTTTAAGCAAGTATATTAACCTTGCAACGTTGTTAATATTTGATGGAAGAAGAATTGCATATCGTAAGTTTAAATTGAAGATCCGGGGAACAAGAAAAATGTTGATTTAAAGTAAAAAAAAAAAAAAGAAGAAAAGGCAATCGAATGTCTACATACAAGAAAGTTTTAAGCTACTTATCAGGATGAACTTTCTAAGCAAAAACATTTATCATTGGCGTTTTAAAGTTCATGGCCAAAATTTCCCAAGCATACAAAAGGCGCATTTCAGCTCTCTTCCTTCGTTCATTCAGTTCAGAAATCATCCCGTCTCCTGCTTTCTCAATTTTATTGGCAATTCAGTTTAAAAGATCCAATAAGATAAAACCGCAAATTCAGACAGTGAAAATATGAGACTATCAATTATACGATATAAATGCAGTAAGTTAGAAAGAATACAAAAATACGCATGACTGGATGGGAAGGGTCATTTACTATGAATTGTTCAAACAACCAGGTCTTGACCACGTAAACGAATAGCATATTCACAATCTCTCTCTCTCTCTCTCTCTCTCTCTCTCTCTCTCTCTCTCTCTCTCTCTCATAGATAATTTTGTTTACTGCCAAGTCATGGTGATTTACTCTATTTTCTCATTCTTTTTCTTCTTTTTTTTCTTCTTTTTTTCTTCGGCTTTTTTCTTTAATATTTTCTTCAGTTTTTTTTCTTCAGCCTTTTTTTTCAAATTCTCGAGGATTTTTTCTCCGGTTCTTTTCTTTTTTTTTTTTTTTTCTTTCTTCATATTTTTTTCTTAAATGTTTCATTCAGGGTTTGTTTTTTTTTTCGTTTTTTTTTTCTTCAATATTTTCATTTTTCTCTTCATTTTCTTCTTTTTTTTTTTCGTATGCCTCTCGACAAGGTGATTTTCTTTATCTCATAATTCTTTTTCTTCAGTTCTTGTTTTCTTGATTTTTTTTTTTTTTTTTTTTTTTTTGCTTTCGATAGTTTTCTTCAGTTTTTACTTTAATTATTTTTCTTCGATTTTTCTTTGTTTTTTTTTTTGTTTTTTTTGTTTGTTTTTTTTTCAATTTTTCTTTATTGGTTTCAAACAATCACTAGCGCCGATACTTTCGTTATTGACCAACACACTAACTGCAAAACAAAATGGACAGATTTCCGATTCTTGTTCATTGTTGAGATTATGAAAGATTTTCAAAAATAAAATAAAATAAAAAATAGAAAATAAACGAAAACGTTCCTTCTTTTATCTTTACTTTAATTTCCCTTCCGTTTTCAATCAAAGATGTCAGTCTCATAAATTATCACACCCAAACGTCAAACTTGTAACGATCGGTTACACCGGACGAACGGAAAATATCCATTTGCTGTCTGCTTTTTGTGGAAGAATGAGACAGCAGAAATAAAACGAAGACCTGATTATTAATCTTTCGCGGACTGTATGGAGTAAAAGCGAGACTATCTACGACGTAACAATGTCCCTTTTTATACTATATTTACGCAGGCATCTATTTTTCAAACTCTGCATTCTCAAGTTAAACAAGTTCTACACCTTTTTTTTCCACAGGCGATCTGATTAATTTTATTTGTATTTTCTCCATTGATTTCAGGAACAAAGCCATTCTTATGGGTTAATGTACTTTCAATGTAAATTTTTATATCAGATTTATGCACGATGTGTTCTAAATGGTTTCTTCTTTCGGCAAAGGCAATGCTAAAGTTAAATTTATTATATATCTGCATATTTCCAGTTGAAGAAAGAGTGAAATGTGTGTTTCTGTCGCTGCTCCTGAACCAATTATCAAATACGTCAATGTCTCAATATATTTATATGCAAATACTTGCATATATTTGCACGGTTAATTAACTATATATATATATATATATATATATATATATATATATGCCTGCTTTACAAGGTTGAGTTTAGCGCTCAGCACCAGAGACGCCCCAATAAGGGAATGCCGAAGGTTCCAAGCATTTTTTTGTGATCATCCACACGCGATTCTTGATTTGTGTGTGGCCATCTATTATAAGACGACTTTGTGGGAAGTCAGTTAAATACTTCATTACCGTTTATTACGTTCAATAAAGTGTCAAGTAAAATGAACTAATCTAAGAGTTCTTAAGTTATATATATATATATATATATATATATATATATATATATATATATGGGGGGTACACGTGCGCTGAAATATATTTGAGTAAGTGTGCTTCACAAAATTCTCAAATATATTTCAGCGCACGCGTACCCCACCATATATATATATATATACATATATATAAGAAGATTATTGGAATTAATCGTTTAAAAGACGTTTGAAAAACCAAAAAGTATTTTTCTATAGAAGATATATGAAACTTACATTCATCAAATGACCGTATGAAAGTTAGACCTTAATTACTTTAAGTTCATATATATATATATATATATATATATATATATATATATATATTGTAGTATACTGGTGGGGTTCTCTGTTCTATCAGTAATGATGCTTTGGTCCCGAAACTATACCTGACCCCAAAGCCATGACCTAATGAAGGCTTTGTTGGTTGCACACTTGTTCTTGTTTTTCGTTTCTTTGTAGCAATATGTGTATATAATGATATATATATATATATATATATATATATATATATATATATATATATATGTATGTATATATATATATATGTGTGTGTGTATATATATAAGGCATTATTTTCGTCTCAGTCGAAATTTGGTTGTTATGGTAACAAGGTTTGGTTGCACGTCTCTGGCGTAATTTGGCAGCCCTTTAAAGAAACTCTTATTCTGCATCTATGACCAATTACAGTCCCGTTAGATTACTCAGTCATCAATGCCACCTCAAGGAAGTTGTATACTGTATTACTGTCGTATTTACAGTCACTTTGTAGACCTTGGAATATATGTTAAATTTGTCCGCCAGAACAGTTCAAATAATTAAAAAGTCTTTCGATTTGGATTCAATGAAAAAAGTTACAACGAAATGTTGGCACCGACCCTTCTAACATCTGCAAACAAAAACAAAAAAGAAATACTACAAAAGAACGCTATTCCCTAATCTCTAGACATTAAATAACCAATATGGATTGACATGCCGTTAAAATCAATCACCTGTAATCCAAGCTAGAAGATAATTTTTTAATCAAATTTTGTTAGAAAAGTCAGAGAAACGTTCATCAATTGTGTAGAATATGTGGAAAAGTATATATGTTTCATGTTCTTTGAGTCTTCTTTTTGTGGTCAGGCTGAGAACTTTTCATAATCCTCTCTCATGAGCAAGATGATCAACGTGTAACCCTATAAATATTTGATAGAAAAATTTCATATAGAAAAACGTCATATTGCAATGATAATTTGAATGAAAATCAAGAGAAACTGTAAAAATGGTGATCTAAAGTAGAAAAAAAAGAAACGGGTACATAGAAATTTTTATTCCGCTTTTCATTACAAAGCATTTTAGCTGAAACATTTATCAATAGGATTTTAAAGTTCACAGCCAAAATGCTCCTAATATAAAAAAGGGACATTTTAGACATCTTCCTGCGTTTATTTAATTCCATAATATTCCCCGCCTTGTTTCCATTGACAACAGATATAACATACCCACTTTGCTTTATGGAAACAGCTTTTTAAATTCATCAGTGTGAAGATAACTACATAAGAATAAATCCTGTGGAGGTGCCCGTGGTGTAATGGTTATCGTCGTAGGAAAATGGACACGGCGATACGAGTTCAAATCCTAGACGAGGCTGATCGCATTTCACATAGAGAAAGGTATGGTTCCAATGGGCAAAAAGTAGAGAAGACTCGGTTCTTCAGCTTTGATGAGGCAACTAGTCTAAGAGAAGGAAAACTCTGAATTCAAACCTGTTAAACTCTGCTTAAAAATTGACCTTGTGTCATATCCTGCCCGAGCGAAGGGGTTGGTAAATATGAATAAGAATAAATCCTGAGGATCCAGTGAACTTCACAATTCGCCATGTCAACGGAGTTTAGAATATGCTGTCTGTATCCGCTGAAGAGAAGTAAGAATATACGGGCATATATATAAATATTTTGTAGAACCTAAAAAACATTCATGTATGCATTTTCATTCTGGGATGACATAGAGATTTATCCCAAACTGTTCAATTCCTATACCCTGTCGGAATTTTACCCCCGTCAGCTGGGGCTGTAGAATACGCCGACTACATCTCTGTAGAGGGGTTAACCCCCTTTCCAACAAGTATCCAGGATATGACACTAAACGGCTTCTGATGGTGAGGCTTCAGTCCTAGAGCTTGGGAAATATGCAGTACCCCTTAATTGCTATTACTCTCAGGTTCACTCTGATCCAGAGAGGTAGTACCTGTTTGCGTCCCATCTACGCGTCAAATAGAACTGCTTAACCATTTAAGTATGTGCAAACAAATGACTGATGTTAAATTCAATTGTTTGTGTTAGATAGCAATACTTGAAACTATTTAACCGTGTGTAAACAAATGACCTCTGGTGTATCTAAAATGTTACCTACAAAATATTCATTTTCAATATATATATTTATATAAACAGTATTTGGCATTAAATAACGCACAAGGGTTTATAAGCCATAAAACCCACCAAACCAATCAATCTGTTTTTATTCCTATCAAATTCATACAATCAGCATGCACTTATACGGTATCTGATATTGGTAATTATATGATTTCAAGGAATTATTTCTATTTCATAGTAATCTTTCAAAGAAACTACCACAGCTATGATAATACTTTATGAAAACACGAAAGCAATGGTTCGCTAACCTGATGGAGATTTACACATTTTTTACATTGTCCCTGAAGTTTTACAAAGAGATACATTGGCACTATATATGTTTATAATCTGCCAAGACTGCGTTCTTTGAACGTTAATATATCTTGTAAAATAAAATAGCTTTACACAAAAAAATAAAGAAGCAGACGATATCCAGCAGACACTTTAGCAAACACAGACTACGAATATGATCGACAGCTTCTTGTAAATGCTCCCGTCCGAGCCAAATCCCAACTGTATTACCTAAAAAAAAAGCAACAGAAGGCATTGACTTCCACGTAAATGCAAATAAAACAGAGTTTATGAATTTTAAACCATTAAGCCATTTTCACTCAAAGTAGCAGTCCTCTAAAATTAGTAGATAAGTTTACATACCTCGGCAGCAATATCTCATTTACTGAAAGCAATGTCAACATAGACCCAGTGAAGGCATGGAATGCTATGGACAGGTTATCAATCATATGGAATTCTGATCTTTCCGATAAAATAAAACGGGAAACACATGAATGCTCACAAAATGTATGGAGAAAAAGCTTGTCGGAAACTACACGAGAGTGATATGTGCTGTTTTCAACAAATCCTTGAAACAACACCCCACGAAACAACAGCTGTACGGCTACTTACCTCCCATCTCAAAAACCATTCAAATAAGACGAACAAAAGACGCGGGACACTGCTGGAGAAGTAATAAGTGTGCATTTTGTGCATATACGGTACATAAAGGCGTATATGAATTCAGGGTTAATTCTAATATTGTGAGACTTATGGCTTATTTTTTAGTTATTATGCACTAAATGTAAGTGATATCATTACATTATATATATATATATATATATATATATATATATATATATATATATATATATATAGTTATATATCAAGACGGATTTTGACAGTTAAGGCAGCAGGTCTCAATCCACACTCTAGCAGTCATTGGAATAGGTTGTCTCGCAGGCGGCGCAGGAGGTTGGTGTCCCTCAACTATCGTGTTACACATCTTTTGGGTTACTAAATATTAGTATTACATTTTCAAATGCGCATTTAGTTTTACTTTGTCATATTTTCAGATTCTCCAATGGCTTCAAGCACGTCAAAATGTCGAGGATGCCTCAACAAGGCGAATTCTTTCTTCTACGTGTGTGGAGACTTCACAACAGTTGCACAGCGTCGAACCATCATTTCCCTCCTCAGAACCGCTTACTTTCACTATTTTGACTGTAAAATTGGTGATCAGGACAAATCTTGGGCTCCACACATCTGTTGTAAACCCTGCTAAAATGGACTAACTGCATGGTTTAATGGCAAAAAAGCGGCTTTCAACTTTGCAGTCCCGATGGTTTGGAGAGAGCCGCGAAACCACGCAGATGATTGTTATTTTTGTTTAACTAATATAACTGGTTTCAATGCATCTTCTAGGAAAAAGATCAAATATCCCAACCTTCGATTTGCTATGAGACCCGTTTCCCATTCAGATGATCTTCCTGTACCCACACCTCCAGTAAATAAGGATCTTCTTTCCTCATCAGATGAAGAAATGCCTTCAAGGGAGGATTCTGCCGAGTCAATATCTTTGGAAGATATTGAGTCTACATATTCAGGAACAAGTGGCAATCAGCCACACTGGATCACGCAAGAAGACCTGAATGATCTTGCTCGTGATTTGTATCTGTCAAAACAGCAGTCAGAGCTCTTGGCTTCTGGGCTTAAACAGTGGAACCTAGTCCAGGAAGATGTAAGGATCACCAGTTTCAGGAACCGGAACAAATAAGGTCATTGGTCTTCTTATGGGTATGCAAGCGGGCTTCACAAAGTACTGTTGTTTTCTCTGTCTCTGGAATAGTCGAGCTGTATCCCAGCATTACAAGCAGAAAGACTGGGGGTCTAGAAGCACTTTTGTTCCTGGCGAACACAGCCTCAAGGAGAATCCTCTGGTGGACATGAATAAGGTGCTTCTTCCTCCTCTTCATATCAAGCTTGGTTTGATGAAGAATTTCGTGAAGGCGTTGCACAAAAATGGTGCTGCCTTCCAACAGTTGTCTCCTGTGTTCCCAGGTCTTAGTGCTGCTAAGCTCAAAGAGGCCATCTTTGTCGGACCTCAGATCCGAGAAGTGCTGAAGGATACTGATTTTGAGGAGCTTCTTAACTTAAAAGAACTGAGAGCATGGGAAACATTCAAGTCAGTCTGTAGTGGCTTCCTTGGTAACACACGCATACCAGATTACCAAGCCTGTATTGAGAAGTTGCTAAAGTCTTACGAGGATATGGGGTGCCGAACGTCACTCAAGATTCATTTTCTCCATTCCCACCTCAACTTCTTCCCGCCAAACCTTGGAGCAGTGAGTGATGAACATGGAGAAAGATTCCACCAAGACATTACGAAGATGGAGAGCAATTATCCAGACAAATGGAACCCCAGCATGATAGGAGACTTCTGCTGGATGCTCTTGCGTGACATCCCGGAGGCAAAATTCACCAGATCTTCTAAGAAAACACACTTTTGACTGTCTGTTGTACTATGAATTGTGTAATTGTGTCATCCAAGTATATTGATTCAATCAGTGTTCTTTATCTATCCTGTTTTATCTGTTATAAGCTGCTGCAACTCTTGAAATATGTACATATATTCTCTGTTTATACTAGAATGAGACTATTTAAAAGCCAGAAAACTAGAGGTGATAGAGCAAAACTATTTATAAATTTGAATTCAGCACACCAAAATTAACAAAAACACCTATCCCCATTCTTGCCTCAGACCCAAAATTTATTTTTGTAAACCAGTATAATCCTTTACAAAAAAATATTGTTTTAAGTAATTATTTTAATACAAATAATTTACAGTTATATGGCATCAAGTATTTCTATCTAATAGGAATAGGTGTATTTGATCCATAAATGGGACCCTAACTAGTGCAACAGGTCAGAGTATACCGGAGAGTAATTGTTATATACATATATATGGATTCATGCACGACACAATAATAAAGACGCAGGAAGGAAAACTTCTTTATAAAAATATATACCTGTCACTTTATTGCAAGGGTTCGAAAAGGATTGTGTGGGGTTTTACTGTGAGAGGGAGCTGGAGATGGAGCATAACTGCAATATTTTGACCCCCCCAAACTTATGGCCGTCAGCGTTGTGTCTTTCTCGTTCTCCAGGGCTACTCAACCGGAGGCCCAGGGCCCACTCTGCTGGGTGATGGCTTTCTTTACTGCATCTTATCAGCATCTTCTCTGGACCCCAACTCATCAGGGCCCCAAGCCCCTTCGGCCTGGTATGGCTTTACCTACCACATCCCGTCTCCCTCCAACTGGCTGCAACTCCACTGGCCCTTGACTTCCGTCTTGACTGTGTTATATAATAGTTCACGCCCACTCGATCTTTGAAATCGAATGTTTAATCGTCATCAAGCGGAAATAAGTGTCATGCAGTTCAGAGGTCACTCTCTTCCGGTGCATCACTCTGTAGTGTACCATGGGAATTTTTTTTGCTCGTCCCATTTCATCAGCCCACGCGATTTCCTCTCATAACTGCCATTAGAATGTGTCACTTCCTTCCGGTGCATCACCTTGAATGGCATTTTTGACCGGGTCAAAAGTTCAAAACATAACACTGTAACCTTTAATTCCGTCTTCCCCATTCTCTTTGTCATTTCTCCTTCCTTACAGCTTATTCTTTCTTCTCTTTATTCTCTCTATGTTTTTCATTTACTTGCTCTCTTGTGTCTCTTTTTGTTTTTCGAAACGGTGTCAGTCGATTGACCCTATTTACCAACCCCTCCGCTCGGGCAGGATATGACACAAGGTCAGTTTTTTTAAAGCGGAGTTTAACAGGTTTGAATTCAGAGTTGTCCTTCTCCTAGACTAGTCGCCTCACCAAGGCTGAAGAACTCAGTCTGTCCTACTATTTACCCATAGCTGGAGGGAGAATAATTGGATTCATACCTTTCCCAAGGTGAAAATGCATTCAGTCTCGTCCAGGATTTGAACTCGTGTCGCCGTGTCCATTTCCAACGACGATAACAATTACACCACGGGTACCTCCAGTTAATTGATGCTTCTAGGTTCTCAACATCCCAACACGACTGATACTATTATCTCGAACCCATAGAGAAACAGCGATGTCGATCTATATACAAAAAATCCTATCATTTATGACGGGCATTATGCTATTTATTAATATTCTTATTATTACTATCCTTGCATCATAAAATCCGTTACTTACTGTTCACATATATTGCCTTGAATTCTTTCATTCTCTTCCCGAAATCGCCTTCTGTCAAATTCGTTTTAACATGGCGGACACACATGCAGTAAAATAAAATGAGCCTTAAAAATATAGAAATAAAGAGAAATTCGTTTTCGGGCTATTGGCATATTCACGGTATCGAATTTCTCAGCCTACGCTTATCAAAATGTATTGTTTGTTTGTTTATTTGTTTTTCTTTGGGGGGAGTGTTTGTTTTTGTTTTTGTTTTGTAATTCCATGTAAAACATAGAAATCAAGAAAACCCGAAAGATAAAAACGTAAAATATCTGCTGAAAATAAAACTCACTTCCCATGTTCTGAAACTGAGCCTATATCAGAAAATTTTGTCTCACTATCAGAGTAAATAAAATCACTTCTCTTAATAGTTTCAATGCATATAGACTATAGTCGAATCTGAGCTGCATATTTCTACCTTTATCTAAAATATATTATAACTTTACGAGGCGAAAGAAGAGAAAATCACCAACCACGAAAAAGGTTTCGTGCATTGTGCGCGATATGGCGAAGGAAAAATAATTATATTTTTAATGTTTATCAATTACCTGACTTAGAGTATAGCTTGAACTATGGTAATTCTTTGCGTTCTCCCCGACTATCTCCACAAATCGCAAAATCTATCTCCTCAATAAAAGCAGTGGCTTTTTTTAACAGCGAGAAGTGAAACTTTTGGCTTGCCAACGAAAGTGAAGTCACTAGGTGCAGATTAGAAAATTAGACTTTTAATCCCTTTATTCATTTGCTTTTGGACCCCTTTATTTATTTGCCTTTTGGCCCTTTTATTTGCCTTTTAACCCCCTTATTTATTTGCCTTTTGACCCCTTTATTTATTTGCCTTTTGACCCCTTTATTTATTTGCTTTTTGACCCCTATTTTATTTGCTCCTTGACTTTTTATTTGCCTTTTGAGCTTTTTATTTGCCTTTTGCCCCTTAATTCATTTGCCTTTTGACTCCTTTTAGTTGCCTCTTGACCTTTTTATTTGCCTTTTGACATTTTTATTTGCCTCTTGACCCCTTTTTTCATTTGCCTTTTGACCCCTTTATTTGCCTTTTGACCCCTTTATTTGCCTTTTGACCCCTTTATTTGCCTTTTGACCCCTTTATTTGGATGCCTCTTGAACCCTTCATTTAGTTGCCTTTTGACCTTTTAATTTGTCTTATGACCTTTTTATTTAGTTGCTTCTTGACCCCTTTATTTGTTTGCCTCTTGACCTTTTTATTTGCCTTTTAACTTTTTTATTTGCCTCTTGACCCCTTTAATTATTTGCCTTTTGACTTTTTTGTTAGCGTTCTGACCCCTTTATTTATTTGCCTTTTGGACTCCTGACGTTGGATTCTTGAGTTTTCAATTCTTTCTTTCCCTTTGGATTTGTGGTGGTGACTTTGCGATATGGGATTTTTTCACAGACTTTATTGCTGACACTCCCATGGCACACTCATTAACAAATTTTTTAAAACCTATCGCCAAGCAGATGTGCTGATCTATACATAAATAATCTATTTATTACGAACACTATGCGTACATCGATTGATTGGTTTTAACGCACTGTCGACCCGTCTGAAGGTGGGGTGATGTCCCCGTGACGAAATGGGTAAAGTACTGAACTGCGATCTTGAAACAAGTGAGTTCGAAATTCAGTTTAGTAAGTGCGTTCACTTTCAAACTAACAACCTTAGGAAAAGTATGAACCCCATTATTTCCCCCAAATATAGGTTTATTAGTATCAATGCTATTCTTTTACAAGAATGGCTTTGGCATCTAATAATCCACGAAGGTTGACATACCATTAAAAAAACAACCAAGCCAAATCAACACATCTGGGGTTATTCTATCCCAAAGGATAGAGTATCGCATTTATTGTATGTTGATGTTTACATTTTTATGTTGTTTCTTGGGAGATTTTTTTCATTTTTCAACGGTCAAGTCGAATACGAATAGTTATTAAACATACCTATAGATGAGATGTTAACAGGTACTACCACTCCAGGACAGAGTGGACCTGAGAGTAATTACAACAAAAAGGTACTGTACACTGTCCTGATCTCCAGAAAGATGCTTCATGCCGTTTTACACAAAGCCTGGAAGCAGCAAGTTACAAAAAAGTCGATGTACGGTGACTTACCTCCCCAACCAAACCATCGAAGACAAACAAGACATTCAGGGTACGTAAGGATAAACTAATAAACGACGTTCTCCTATGGACTCCAGCACCTTGACACACCAGTAAAAAGATATTCATCAGCTTTGTGTGAATACTGAATACATTCTAGAGGATTTACCAAGAGCGATAGCCGATAGGAATGGATGACGAGAAAGTGTCATAGGAAACCGTGTTGATTATATATCATCATCATCATCATCATCATGTCACGCTGCTAACACGGATATCCCTGACTCTCTCTCTCTCTCTCTCTCTCTCTCTCTCTCTCTCTCTCTCTCTACTTCGTCTCTATCCTCCATTGCTTCCGGCAAGTCTTCTAGACTACATCCTGTGTCTGTACTGAGCTGTTGTTGATAAGTTCTTGTTGGTCGGCCAACATTTGCACGTCCGTGTGAAAGAGTCCATCAGAGAACGTCCTTACATATCCAGTTGTGTCCTGCATGTCTTGTTCGTCATATTCGAATGGTTTTAGAGATGGGAGGTAGGTGGCCATAATATATATATATATATAATTACGTGACATTATATATATTTCAATATTTAAGAATTCGGATTGCCAACTCATCCATTAATATAGACGACTTCCTTTAAAGAATTGTAGCCATATTCTTGGATAATGAGTGTTTCAGTTAATTAGTCCAAATCACGTTTCTTTTAATACTTATAACTGCCATCATTAATACGGCTGTCATTATATTTCATTAATATACTCAATGCACTTCCTAAATTACATAATTAAATGAAATAAACCGTAGCTCTCTAGCTAAAAATGAAGAAAACAATCTAGATGTATCTAGCTGATAAAGATTCTTTGTTGTCGCTAATTCCCCCATTGATAACTTTAAAGACTGGTTTATCAAGAACAACAAAAACTGGCGACGAGGTATTGTGGTTGATTGTCTGAAGTTTGGCGCTAAGTAATTATCTTTATTTGATTGTTTATTTAGTCATCGGTTCTGACACTAATTCTCCCATTAATAGATATGCATACTACTTAGTGCGCTTCTCATCTAACAGAAATACGCAGAGGTGTCGCTTCTTGAAACTTTATATTTTCATCAGTGTAATATAAGCGATAATTTCAACGCGTGTTAAAGGCTAATTGATATTTCATTTAGCTATTCAAGGCTACTTGCTAGGTTGGTTGGTTGGTTTTACGGCATGTCAACCCTTATAGGATTATTTGATACCAAAATCAGTTTTTTGCAAGTATACGGTTTCAAGTACCTAAGGATGATATTGATTTATAAACAATTGTAGCTTTGATTAATTGATTGAATTTTATGATACATTAATGCGTTAAGGGTTATTTTATGCCTAGACATTAGATAATCGCGTTCATTGTACGTTCATTTTTTAATATTTGTTAAGTTCGTTTTAAGAGGGGTTTTTGCATATGGTCCTTTTGAATATGAATACTTTTTAAACAGATCTATTTAACCTATAGAGGGTACAGCAATAGGTACTACAACTCCCATTGTATAGCAGAGAAAGACAATAAAACTGATGTATAAAAATATAATCAGCTTCTTTTCTTTTCCTTTTATTAACCAAAATGTACAGACGGGTAAGAGAGATAGATAGATAGATAGAGAGAGAGAGAGAGAGAGAGAGAGAGAGAGAGGATTCTATAGCAGAGAAAGGCAACAACATTGCTGTATAAAAATATAATAAGTTTCTTTTATTTTCCTTTTATTAACCAAAATGTACAGACGGGTAAGAGATAGATAGATAGATAGATAGATAGATAGATAGATAGATCGAGGATTGTATAGCAGAGAAAGACAGCGAGACTAATGTATAAAAATATGATCTGCTTTTCGTTTCCTTTTATTACCCGACATGTATGTATGGGTCGAGTGAAAGAGAGAGTGAGAGAGACAGAGAAAGAGTCAAAGACGGCTGAATTTGCATACCCACTGTGGCCGAGGTACGAATCTGCGGTGAAACCTCTTCTACCTTTCTGCTTCGTTCTCTATTTTCGCAAGACTGGTACAGGGCCACATCAAGGCATCGAATCATCTTAATTTCTCTTCACTTCTCTACTCTGAGAGGTTTTGTACAGGGCCACCTCCAAGCGTCGAATCATCTTTCGCGAGTCTAGCATTATCTCTGGCACCTCTCCGCCTCCAAATCCAGGACAGTCTGGCGTAAGGCCAGGGCCCAGAGCGACGAGATGTGTAATAGCTTCCTTTCACTTTCTTTCTCGTCTCCGTTCGTCTCTGCTGGTTATATAATATTCCGGACGCCCACGCAATTTCTCATTGTCATACCTTCGGCTGGAGTATCTGCATCCTGTTTACTTTAGGCAACAGGTGCATTTTCAGTCATGTTACCCACGCAATTTTCGCAGCATATCAAATGGATCTTCAAATCAAAATTAAACACTATGCGTCAGAGGGAACCTGGATCGGCTGATAAAATTATGATAAAAAGCAACCGAGAGCCAAAGGCAATTTTCAGAGATTTTCTTTCTCACCAAGTATATAATAATTCTGCCGTAATCAGTAGTAGTAATTATTTACCTGCCTGCAAAGAGTTAATTTGGTTTCTTTATTTAATGGCATATCAACTTCTGTTGGTTATTTAATGCCAAAGCCATCATTGTAAAAGAACAGAAGCATTTCTGTTTAACCCATAGTAGGGAGATAAGAGAGTCCATCCTTTTCCCAAGAGTATTACTCCGAAAATGAACGCAATTATCCAACTGGAGTTCGAACTCGCCTACTACAACGCCCGGTACTTTAGCCACGACACCATGCTTTCTCCTCCCCGGCAAATAGTGTGTTCGCTATCAAAAATTTATTCTATATTTATTTCATCACGTACATTTTCAATCACTATAACCTAAAAAATTAGATGTGAGTTCGAGCCCAGACGAAATCTATTTATCTATACCAACTTCTCATTGCTTACTTCAATGACAGAAGGATGGATTGAACAAAGAACAGTAGTTTAAAATTGGATTAATCGTGTATAAGATCAGCTTTACACCGTTGGTCATACTTTTTACTCTCAAAACATTTAGAAAGCAATTTTTTGTGTGAAAAAAAATAATTACATTCCAAATGATTTACCGAAGGCGTTGATCTCAACGTGAATTGAACATCAACAGACACTTAGGCTCATGCCTTACTCAACAGCATTGAATAGTGAGTCTATTGAACATTCTTAGGCATATGGGTTCATATCTTACTCAATAGAATTGATTAATGAGTGAATTGAAAATTTGTGGACTCAGGTTCATGCCTTACTCAATAGTATTTTTAAAGAAAGGGAATTGAACATATGCGGATACTTAGGTCATGACTTACTCAGCAACAATGAGCAGTAAGTGAAATGAGCATTCATAGACATTTAGGTTCATGCCTTTATCAAGGACAGTAGTTAACTGAATATTCGCTAACAACTGCGTTTACTTAAAGACATTGATTAGGACATGAATTAAGCATTTGCGAGCAATTGGTTCCATATTTTACTCAAGAACATTTTTTAGTAATAAAATAAACATTCTCCGACAACTAAGTTTATGACTTCACCTGTATCCTTAATTAGAAAGAGAACTTAGTTTCGTGTCTTACACAAAAGCATTCATTAAAAAAGGGGGAAATTGAACCGTCACGGTCAATTAGGTTCATTGTCTTTCCTTTGTGTATTATAAATAAAAAAATATGGTCAGGTGAAGACATTTAGATATACTTTACTCCCAATGCATTTAGAAAGCAAATTGAACCGTCACGAACAATTAGATTCCTTTTTGCCCAAGGCTATTAATTAGGAAGTGAAAGGATTTGTCGCGTAAAATTAAGTATATGCCTAGCCGTAGGATATTAATTAGAAAACATATGAAACAGTTACAGTAAATTAGTTTCATGTCTCTCCTAAGGGCATTAATTATAAACAGTTGCTGATAATTGTGTTCAGACCTTACTCAAAGGCATTACATAGAAAGACAATTGAACAGTCACAGACCATTAGTTTCCTGGTTTTACCAAGGGCATAAATTAGAAAGTGAACTGTCGGAGTTAATTCGGTTCATGCCTTACTCCTGAGTATTAAGTAGAAAGTCAAGTAATCAGTAGCAGATAATCTGTTTCATGCCTAGTCCAAGAACCTTAAATGAAGGAAAAAGTTACTTGTAATTTGGCTTCATGCCTTATTCAAGATCATTAAGTAGTAAAGGCAAGTAAAAAGTTGTTGGAAATTGAAATAGGGATGATTCGGTTCATGCCTTACTCTAGAGCATTCAGTTGAAAGACAATTTAACAGTCACAGCCATTTTGTTTCATGTTCTTACTAAGAACTGGAATGTGAATGGAACTGTTGTGGAGAAGAATTTTTATAAAGATATTTCCTTCATTTTGCTTTAACTTGCACTTTCTCTCAATTGAGATCTGGTATATACAAATGAAGGCGCCCGTGGTGCAATGGTTATCGTCGTAGGAAATGGCCACGGTGACACGTGTTCAAATCCTGGGCGAGACTGATTACATTTCACGTAGCACTAATACCCTTGGGAAAGGTATGAATCCAATAATTCTCCCTCCAACTATATGTAAATAGTAGGGCAGACTAGGTTCTTCAGTCTTGGTGAGGCAACTAGTCTAGGAGAAGGACAACTCTGAATTCAAACCTGTTAAACTCCGCTTAAAAATTGACCTTGTGTCATATCCTGCCCGAGCGGAGGGGTTGGGTAAATATGATATACAAATGAATTGGTTTGGTTTCTTTGTTAAGGGCATATCTGACTTCATTGGTTGTTAGATGCCAAAACCATCCTTTATAAAGGGACAGTATTGGTAGTATTGAACCCACAGTTGGGATATAAGTTTTGGCTTGGTTTCTTGGCTTAATGTCATATAAACCTTCGTGGGTTATTCAATGCCGTAGCCATCCTTTTAGAAAGACAGTACTTGTAGTATTGAACCGATAGTTGGGATATAATTTTTGGATTAGTTTCTTTGTTTAATGACATATTAACCTTCGTAGGTTATTTAATGCCAAAGCCATCCTTGTTGAAGGACAGTAGAGTTAATATTGACCCCATAGGCGGGGTATAAGTTTTGACTTGATTTCTTTGTTTAATGGCATATCAACCTTCGTGAGTTATTTAATGGAAAGGCCATCCTTGTAGAAAAAGAGTATTGATGCTATTTAACCCATATCTGGGTATAAGGGGCTTTATACCTTCCCCCAGTGTATTAATCTGAAAGGGAAATAGTTCAACAGGATTTCGAACTCGCTTACTTCGAGACCATTGTCTAGTACGTTAGCCACTACACCACGGGAACTTCCCACTATATATATATTTGTTAAGTTTGTATCCGATAAAGGTCGGTACAGCCCATATATATATATATATATATAGTGTTCGCCAATGGCCCTTGACTACGGTCGCCAACTTTACTTATATATGTATAAAGCTTCTTTTAAAATTATGATTTTTTAATGTATTTTGTTTAGTATTTCGTTATGCCTTTTATTTTGTGCAAAATACGATGTTTCTTAAATTATTCTTTTCATGACATGGCACGACTTATATTGAGAAAGATACCATTATATATCGGTAAGACTTAGAATACACTGACTGTATCCCCTGCTGAGGGATGAGACCACTCCAAAAAAGAGGGCCGAGATTGGACATTAAACTTCATTTAATGATGAGGCTCCGCTTGTAGAGATCTGGAGAGTGTGGAGTACCCCTTCATTCATATTACTCCCAGGTCCACTCGGTCCGCGACAGATAGTACCTGTTAAGGTCCCATTTTTAGTCGAATAGATCTTCGAAAAACTATATTTATTCGATAGGACCGAGTGCCTAAAATCTCTTAAGAAGCAACTCCAGAAAAAATATAAATATGAAGATCCAATGAACGCGAGTCCCTATCTTCGAGACGTACCGTTAAAATAATTTTTTCATAATATAAGTTTGCAATAAAGGTGACTTTCTGTCAGTTTTTATGATACCTGATGTACACTTTTATTAATTTCTTAATCAATATATAAGGTAAATTTGATCTTTTTCCTTGTCAAGTTGGTTGGTTGGTTTAGGGCATATCAACTTTTGTTGGCAGAGGTAGGATTCAAAAATTTTGGGAACAGGTTCTCTCACTACAGGTTTCACTAAAAACAGGTTCTCTCACTTCAGGTCTCACTAAGAACAGGATCTCTCACCGTAGGTCTCACCAACACTAGGTTCTCTCACTGCAGGTCTCACCAACACTAGGTTCTCTCACTGTAGGTCTCACCAACACTAGGTTCTCTCACTGTAGGTCTCACCAACACTAGGTTCTCTCACTGTAGGTCTCACCAACACTAGGTTCTCTCACTGTAGGTCTCACTAACAATAGGTTCTCTCACCGTAGGTCTCAACAACAACAGGATCTCTCACCGTAGGTCTCACTAACAATAGGTTCTCTCACTGCAGATCACACTAACAACAGAATCTCTCACCGTAGGTCTCAACAACAACTGGTTCTCTCACTGCGAGTCTCACTAACAATAGGTTCTCTCACTTCAGGTTTCACTAACAACAGAATCTCTCACCGTAGGTCTCACTAACAATAGGTTCTCTCTCTGTGGATCTCACTAACAATAGCTTCTCTCACAACTACAGTTACTAGCAGCAAACCATGCAGGCTGGCCCGATTTACATACAAAGTTTTGATCCTTGAGTTGCCACATGCTACATTGTCTAGCGAGTGAAACTATTGATGTTAGTTATTTCCCCCACTTAAAAAAATTTCTGAATGAATAAAAATGTCTAAATGAATAAAAGATCGAGAACTGATTGAAGCCAACTACCGGTTCTCAGGATTAATGAACTTCTAAGTACAGGTTCTTACGAACCTGTGTGAACCAATTGAATCATTGCTCTTTGTGGGTTATTTAATGCCAAATACTGTTTATATATTTATATATCAAATATGTAAGATTTGTGAACGAATAGTTTGTAGATAACAATTTTTTATCCTACTATACACAATCGTCGCCGTCGAAGAATAGAAATATAAATATTTTTATATATCTACGAGTCTTTCGTTGTTTGTCTAGCGGTTCGATATATGCGACAGAATCTACCCAATTTCTTCGGTACTTTCTATTTACAAGCGTATGCGTTTTATCCTACTATTTACGTATATATCTGGAGAGAGAACAGTTTGATGCATACCTTTCCCAAGGGTATTAGTACTTGTGAAATGCAAACAGCCTCGTCCAGGATTTGAACTTGGGTCACCATTTCTATTTTATAAGACTATAACCAATTAAAGTTTGTGACTGTTCGATGAATCTTTTAATTGAAAACCCCCACCAAAATACAAAAAAAAAACACCCGTAAAATAGACATTGCTTCGAACAATAAACTTAGTAGAAGGGTATTTTGACATATGCTTGTTAGTCACATGGACTATTGTAAGGGAATACTAAAGGTAAGTGGTCACAGAATGTGAATAAATACATTTTTTAAAAGCCAGTAATGGGAAGAGAGACGATGGTTGGTTGGTTGGTTGGTTGGTTGGTGTTTAATAGCATATCAACCCTTGGGGTTTATTTAATACCAAACCCTGTTCATATATATGATTTATGGGCAAAAAAAAACAAATGAGCTCTGTTTACAGCTCATTTGTTTGCACACAGTTTAACAGTTTCAAGTATTCCTATCTAACACGAATAGTTTTATTTGCACACAGTTAAATGGTTTCAAGTATTGCTATCTAACACTAACAATTCTATTCACACACAGTTGATTTTGTTTATTTGCTAAAAATTTCAGAAGGTTCAATTTCTGACATGGTAGTTTTAATTGCTTCTCATAGGTCTGCTTTGTTGATATATTGTTTACCACCTTCATATAATTTTATCTTCACAACTGAATATAAATTTTCGAACGGATTCAGAACAGCACTTGATGGTGGATATTCTATTATATTCTCTCCTATAAATCTTTTATGCATCAAGAATTCACCGGTAAACTTAGATACATGATTAGGAGCATTACTTTATTTTGAGATTACAAGACTGGAACTTGTACAATGCAAAGGAAGTCTCATCCATAAAATCACAATAGTTAGTACCGTTGAGTTTAACTCCTTCATCGAATTTGAAAGATCCAATTATTGTTTGATCGACAATTCCAGCCTATGCCATCACACTAACGTTCCTTTGTTGGTTTCTTTTAGCCCCATGCACGTCTGAATTGGATAAAATCCATTCTTTGCCCCATCAGTTCCATCAAGATTCGTCGATGAAAATTACTTTAGAAAACTCAATTTTATGTGTTTCATGGTCAAATTTCGACGCTTTAAAATATTTGCTTTAATAAGAAAAGGTTGTCTCGAAAACTTTTTTACAGATCCCAATTTATAAAGTATTCGACACGTTTTATCCGTCGTTGCTCCCTCAATTCTATCTTTTTCATAATTTTTTTTATTTGAAAGTTTCTATTAGATCACCTCTCATTCTTCTTTCCAAGTAGTCAATTGGTTCGATTGAGAACCTTTCAGTATATTTTGTATATGTATGTGTATATACTCGTTTACTTCGCCGGGTGGTGGCTTGGCTAATAATTAACGTCAAAACAAGTCAACTCGACGTGTTGTCTACATGTCACTTTGCGTCAATGCCATGGGAAAATGCATACATCTGTCTCTTCACTCGTACTCACAACTGTACGTTGATTAGTAAGGCAGACCGAGCTCTTTGGCCTTAGTAAGGCAACAGGTCTCAGTGAAAGAAAAACGCTGATTTCAATACTTAAAGGTCATTGATTTGATACGTTCTACACTTGTACACAATTCTTTTGTTACCAGTTTATTCTTTCTTTCTTTCTTTCTTTTCCTTTCCTTCGATCATTCGTTTTGCTTCTCGGTATTCTTTGTTTCTTTCCTTTCTTATCCTTCAATCATTCTTTTAGCTTATCTTTATTCTTCTTTCTTTTTTTCTTTCTTTCCTTTCCTTTGATCATTCTTTTTGCTTCTCTTTCTTTTTTCTTCATCTCTTTCCTTTCCTTCGATCATTTTTTTTATTCTCTTTATTTCTTTTTTTCTCTTTTTCTTTCTTTCCTTTCCTTTGATCATTCTTTTGGCTTCTCTTTATACTTTTTTCTTTCTTTCTTTTTCAGTTATTCTTTTTACTTCTCTTTATTCTTTTTTTTCATTCTTTCTTTCTTTTCCTTCGATCATTATTTTTGCTTCTCGTTATTCTTTCCTTCTTACCTTCTTTTTTTCTTTCGATCATTCTTTTTATACTTTCGTTCCTTTCCTTCGTTCCTTTCCTTCGATCTTTCTTTTTGCTTTTCGTTATTCTTCTTTTTTTTTTTCTTTTTTTCTTTTTTTCTTGCTTTTCGTTGTTCTTTCTTTCTTTCTTTCTTTCTGCTTTTTTTCTTTCTGCTTTTTTTCTTTTTTTCTTTTTTTCTTGCTTTTCGTTGTTCTTTCTTTCTTTCTTTCTTTCTGCTTTTCGTCATTCTTTCTTTCTTTCTTTCTTTCATTCTTTTTGCTTTTCGTTGTTCTTTCTTTCTTTCTTTCTTTCTGCTTTTCGTCATTCTTTCTTTCTTTCTTTCTTTCATTCTTTTTGCTTTTCGTTGTTCTTTCTTTCTTTCTTTCTTTCTTTCGATCATTCTTTTTGCTTCTCATAATTCATTCTTTCTTTCTTTCCTTCTTTTCTTTCAATCATTCTTTTTTATTTTCTTTATTCTTTCTTTCTTACTTACTTTCTTTCCTTTCCTTCGATCATTCTTTTGATTCCCTTTATTTTTCTTTCTTTCCACCTTTCTTTCCTTCGATAATTCTTATTTCTTCTCTTTGTGCTTTATTTTTTCCTTCTATCCTAATCTTTGATCATTCTTTTTGCTTCACATTATTTGTTCCTTCTTTCTTTCTTTCTTTCCTTTCCTTCAATTATTCTTTTTGCTTTAGTTTAATCTTTCTTTCTTTCTTTCTTTCTTTCTTTCTTTCTTTCTTTTGCTTCTCTATATTCTTTATTTCTTCCCTTTTTTCGTTTCTTTCGATATTTCTTTTTGCTTCTCTTTCATCTTTCTTTCTTTCCTTTCCTTCGATTCTTCTGTTTTCTTCTCTTTATTGTTTCTTTCTTCTCCTCATGTGGTGTAATGCCTATCGTTGCAGTGAATGGATACGGTGACCCGAGTTCAAAACTTGGAAGGGGCTGGTTGCATTTCAAATAGTTCTAATACTCCTGGGAAAGGATTTCATTCAAATATTTTCCCTCCAGCTATGGGTAAATACTAAGACAGACTGGGCTATTTAGCCTTGATATGGCAACTGATCAAGGAAAAAGAAAATTCTCGAATTTACCTATTAAACTTCGCTTAAAAATTTATCTTATGTGGCATCTTGCTAATGCAGAGGTGTGGGGTAAACACATTTCTTTGATCATTCATCTTCCTCTCTTTTTTCTTTCTTCAACTTCGATCTTTCTTTCTCCTCTTTTTCATTTTTTTACTTGATCTTTCTTCTCTATTTCTTTCTTTTCCTTCGATTTTTCTTTCTCTCTTTTTCCTTTCTTTCTTCTTTCTTTTTTCCGGGGATCTTTCTTTTTCCTTTTTAGTCCTTTCTTTCTTTTTCTTATATTTCTTTCTTTTTCTTTCCTTTTTTTTCTTGTGTATTTCTTTCCTTTCCTTCAATCTTTTTTTTTCTTTCTTTCTTTTTTCCTTTGATATTTCTTTTTCCTTCAATCTTTCTTTCCCTTTGAGCTTTCTTTCACCTCTTTCTTTTCATTTAATCCTTCTTTTTCATTTCTTTCTTCTTTCATTCTTTTCCTTCAATGTTTTTTTTTTCCTTTTTCATTTCTTTCTTGTCTTTAATTCTTTATTTTTCCAGTATTTCCCTTCTTTCTTTCCTTTCCTTTAATTTTTATTTTTCCTATCTTTCTCTCTTTTTTCTTTCTTTCTTTACATTCGAGCTTTCTTTTTCCTTTTTTACTCCTTTCTTTTTTCATTTCTTTTATTTTCTGATTGCTTTATCCTTTTGTTTTTTCTCTCTTTTTCTTTCTCCCTTTCTTTTCCTTCGTTCTTTCTTTTTCTTCGATCTTTTTTTTTTCTTCTTTCTTTTTGTCTTTCTTTCCTTTCGTTCTTTCTGTTTTTCTTCTCTTAATTCTTTGTTTGTTTCTTTCTTTCTGTCTTTCTTTCTTTACATTTGTGCTTTCATTTTTCGTTTCTTAATTCTTTCTTCTTTCATTTATTTTCTTTTGGTCTTTCTTTCTTTATTTATTTCTTTCTTTTTTCTTTCGTCTTTCTTTTTCTTCTTTATGTTTGCCTTTCTTTTCCTTCATTCTTTCTATTTGTTTTTCTTTCTTTATTTCTTTCTTCGATTTTTCGTTTGCCTCTCTTTCATCTTTCTTCGTTTTTTTATTTATCTTTTTATATATTTCCACACCAGTCATTTTGACTGTCCTTGTCACTAATACAGCGGACAGTGACAAGAGGCAAGGATAGAAAGGGTGGTAATTCAACACATTTTCATGCTTTAATCTCGTAAATGTCGAAACAAGTCATACTTGAATATGATTAAACAGTCACTTGTAATAATGATAATAACAATAATAATATCTATTGTTTCTGGAACATATGTGGACAATTTTCTTTCCAAAGCAAAAGAATATATCTGAGAATTTGTAAAGGGTGATAAAAATGTCTCGTGCATTTTCTCTACTAACACCTGCTACTCGACCAGAAGAAAACAAACATAGAAACATGCTAAATTGCCCCTTACTACTACTTATAAAATTACAACTACAACCACAACAAATAATAATGATAATAATATCAGTACTTGTCTAAAGCCCACTAGACGATCCAGGCATGGTTACGAATAGAAAATCTGAAGAGAGAAACGGACTATCTTTTAATAGCAGCACAATATAATGCCATAAGAACCAATCATATCGAAACTAAACTTGATATTACGTAACAGAAAAGCAATTATAGGTTATGTGTAGTCAGAGATGAAATAGTCAATCACATAATAAGCGAATGCAGCAAACTGACATAAAAGGAATACAATAGCAGTCACGACTGAGTAGGAAAGGTTATCCACTGGGAATTATGCAAGTAATTAAAATTTGACCCTGCTAACAAATGGTATACGCATAAACCAGAATCTGTCCTAAAAAAGGACACACATGAAATTCCCCGAGACAAACGGATCACCAAATCCCGCCCAGAAAGCCAGACCTAGAATCAATTAATAAGAAGAAAACAATCTGCCATCTGATGGAAATTTCTGTTCCAGCGGAACATAAAGTCAAAATGAAAGAAAACGAAAAGATAAAGAAACTGTTATATAGTCATATAAAATATTCTTATATACACATATACATGTTCATGCAGGATACATACTGAAACAATAATAAAGACGCACGCTGGAAGACTTCTTTATAAATATATATACCTCTCACTTTATTTGTAAGGATTCGAAAAGGTTGTGTGGGGTTTTACTGTGAGAGGGAGCTGGAGACCGAACAGAAACTGCAGTATTCTGACCCCCATTCTTATGGCCGTCAACGTTGTGTCTTTCTCGTTCTCCTGATGCTCAACCGGAGGCCCTGGGGTCCACTCTGCTGGGTGCTGGCTTTCTTTATTGCATCTTATCAGCATCTTCTCTGGACCCCAAACTCCATCGGGGTTCCCGAGGGCCCTTTCGGCCGGGTGTGGCTTTCCTTACCACATCTCGTCAGCTCCATCTACAACTCTACTGCAACTCCAACTGTCTTGACTTCTGTCTTGACTGACTATATAATAGTTCAACGCCCACTTGATCGCCCACTTGATCTTTGAAATCGCATGTTTAATCGTCATAAAGCGGAAATAACTGTCATGCAGTTCAGAGGTCACTCTCTTCCGGTGCGTCAGTCTATGAGAGTATCATGGGATTTTTCAGCTCATCCCATTTCATCAGCCAATTTCCGCCCACGCGATTTCCTCTCATAACTGCCACTAGAATGTGTAACTTACTTCCGGTGCATCACCTTGAATGGCATTTTGGGCCGGGTCGAAGGTCAAAATATAACAAAACGTGCTAGTCCTAGGCTCAATGCGTGCAATGTGAGTGAAGTGACCCTGCTGGACTCACTAAATTCAATGTGAATCCGATACATATGTTTGCTCATTGCTTGAACTAGACCCGAATGTCTAGTGCTATGCTGTGCTTGTCAATGATTTTTCGCCCACACAAAGGTGGTCCGGCCGAAATCGAAGGCCTTTCGTTGACCTTGATACTCTATCTGGTACGAATGTCTGACGGTCCAGCTAAAAAGCCAAGGAACACGAAGTTGATGAGGATAGAAATTGTATTTGTTACTTTTAGAATGTTCAATACAGGCATGGAAAAGAGACTGGAGGAACTAGAGATCATATTGGTTTGGTTGGTTTGGGTTGGGTTTTATGGCATATCAAACTTTGTAGGTTATTTAATGCCGAATCTTATATAAACTTATTGAACACATTTGGTAAATAGATTTTTATGATAATATTTTTAAACGAGCCGAGCTTTTTTCTTTTTTTCTTTTTTTTTTTTTTTTTTTTTTTGCACAGTTAAATGATTTCAAGCCTTGCTTTGTAACAGCGACAACTTCACATCAGTCATTTGTTTGTTTGCACATAGTTTAAATGTCAAACAGTTTCATTTGAACCATAGATAGGACCCTATCAGGTACTACCATTCTAGGTCAGAATGGACCTGGGAGCGATAGCAATGAAGGGGTTATAAGCATCCCACAAAGCTCCAGCATTACTGGAGCCTCACTATCAGATTCTTTAATGTCATATCCAAGACATTCGTTGGCAGAGTCTTACACCTTTGTAGAGATACAGTCGGTGTATTCTACTGCACCAGCCGACGGTGCTATGGAAATTAGAGGAAGACTCGAGACCATCCATATCACGGTGCAGTTTAAATCTGCTAGCATAATTTGAAGAGTCCTGAAGGCCTGAAGAGACTTGCTGTTACTTAAAATTCAATAAGAAACCACCGATTAAATCTGATGTGAATTTCTTTTCTGTGACAGATTCTGGTTTGTGCATATACTATTTGTCAGCATAGCAAAACTTTAATCTCTTTTACAAACTAGAGGATTACTTTTCCCACCCGATTGTAACAGTCGTACACTCCTTTTGTGCCAGTTGGCTACATTCGCTTATTATGTGATTAACCGTTTCATCTCTATAACCCATAACCTACACTTGCTATTCTGCCACGTAATATTAAATATGATTAATCCTTATGGCATTATTTAGGTGCTGCGAGTAACACAGATTCAGTTTCTCTGTTTAAGTTTCCACTCAATAGCCATACCCAGGTAATCTTATGAGCAATTTCCATAGTTTGTCGTTTGAAGTATCCATACAGTTGTTTTTCTTTCCATTTTTTCCTATATATTTTCATTGCTGTTTTCCTGTTTGTCTTAAAGTTAATTCTGCTAATACTGTTGTTACTAGATGCTGGAACCAGTCGGTCTTAGCTATTTTTTGTATATTCGTCGAGTTTCTGAATTATTGCATGTACACGTTCCTCAATGCTGGCACGTCTTCTTCCTCCTTTTTTTCTTGACGCATGAAGTCTGTCTATGTTATTCCTTGAGTTTAAGGCCTTGTGCATCATCATTGACCAGGCCATTGGCTTAATGAGTAGAGTGTTCGCCAATGGTCTAGGAGACCAGGGTTCATTCCCAGGTCGAGTCATACCAAAGACTCAAAAAATGGTACTTGATACCGCCTTGCTTAACACTCGGCATTATAAGGTAAGGATTGAGGGTAAAGTGGAGCAATCCAGGGAATGGAGTAGCGCCCTCCCTACACCTCGGTGGAGTAGAGCCCTCCCTACACCTCGGTGGAAGGGATATTGAAAAGGAGTCTTTCGATCACCCTCGACGAAGGTCGCCAACTTTACTTACTTGCATCGTCATCAATTTCCTTGTTCTGTTGTCCATTTTGTCTGAGTTCCTACCAATATCCATTTCAGAAGAGTTTTGAGTATTTTAAAATACTTGATAGCGTTCGCTTTAAATATTCCCAAGTACCAGTGACTTTCTTTCAAGCCAAGCGTTCTGATTCTTCCTTGATTCGGCTATACTCTTTCTTTCCTTGTTTCTTTTTTCCGCTTTTTCATTTTCAGCATGGTTCATATTTCAATTTTAATTTTCATTCCAATATCCGGGCTGCATATTCTAATAGTTTGTATAATGGTTTCTAGTTCTAATAGTTTGTATTCTAATAGTTTGTATAATGGTTTCTAGTTCTAATAGTTTCTATTCTAATAATTTGTATAATGGTTTCTAGTTCTAATAGTTTGTATTCTAATGGTTTGTATAATCGTTTCTAGTTCTTTTTTCATTCTTGACAGGAAATGAGTCTCACAGGAAAATTATTCTTTTTATTTTTTTTTTGTTTTCATTATTATTATTATTATTAAACTCCATGCGAGTTTTTCACACAAGCGTGACAGCAAATCTCCTCAGATCTCCAAGATTCTTCTCAGTATTCTAGCAGATCTCAACTATACTTTAGTCTGGATGGTCTCGATTCGTCTTGCGATATCTAACACTTCTCGTCTCCTTTCCAAGTCTTTGGGGATCATTCTAAGCACGCCAGTTACAATTGGTGTAACAGTCGCCCTCTTGTACCACAGATTTCTGATTTCTCTAGCAAGTTCTAAGTACTAGTCATTTTTCTTTCTTTTTTTTTTTTTTTTTTTTTTTTTTCGCTTTCTTAGATTTTCACTCTGCGGTCCGCTAGACGGCAAAATCCACTATCCGGTAAGTTCTATTTTTTGTTGTTAATTATCAATTGGTATGGTTTCCTGGCCGGGATCAAGTGATCTGTTAGTATATCAAAATCCAAAAATGCGTATCATTCTCCAGAACGAATTCTTGTGTGTGCATTTACTTCTTTTCTTGTCACATAAAGTCTGTCTATGTCAAATCTGGGATATAAGTCCTCATGCGTCGTCATTAGTTTTCTTATTCTCTGGTTCATTTGTTTAAGTTCTCCCCTTGTTCACTTTAAGAATGGTCTCAAGTGTTTGACAAGGGAAACAGCCCAGGTGTTTATCCCTTTGATAAGATGTCGACAATATACTTTGGTTTCGATTAGATTTCTCGTTCTTCTAAGATACTCTTTTTAAATTTCTTTTTCTTTCATTTCCGATTGTTTGATGGTGTCTGCTTCTAGTATTACCAAGTACTTGTAAGTTTTCTATTCTCCGAGCGTTCTGATTTTTTCTTAATTTGGTAGTTCTATTCCTTCCGTCATTTGTCGTTTTCTGTTTCTCATTATGAACATGGCACATTTTTCTATGCCAAATTATATTCTTATATCCTGACTGTAAATCCTCACTACCGATATTAGGGTTTCTAATTCTTTTTCATTTTTGGCAGACAGTTTAATGTTGTTTATGCACATTTGGTGGTTAATATTTTCTTATAATTTATAAAGTGTGTAGCCCCCTGTGCATTTCCTAAATAAATGATTGAATGGCATCGTCGCTATTACAAATAGTTATGGCGATAGCACATCTCCATGGAATATACCTCAAAGAATTTTTACCCCATATAAACTTTTTCTACCTGCTGTCAATTCTACTCTCCAGTTTTTCATGGTTTTCTCGATAAACTTTATGACTTTGTCGGCTATTTTGTACATTTTAGGACAGTTTATTATCCAGCTTTGCGAGACCATATTGTATGCCTTTTTATTGCCAATCCACGCCATAGCTACATTTTTTCGTCTCGTTTTCCTCTTCTTGAGGATGTATTGATCTATATATAATTAATTTCCTGTTCCTCAAGTTCCCTTGTGGAATCCTTTTTATTCTTCGGGAAACAGTCCGCGGCTTATTAGCAAGTAGTAATACTCTTCCCTGTTTTTGCCGTTAGTATTTTCAACATCATCGATAGGCACGTTTTAAGTCTATAGTTGTTGGGGGCGATTCTATTTTCTTTTTGTATCAGGTGGTATTTCCTTTGGTCATCCATTCGGAGATGTCTGTTTCTTCAAACCATCAATTCATTTTGATAGCCAGTCTGTCGTGGCTTGAAATGAATTGTTCAAAATCAGAATCCATCTATGCCATCATAGCCTGGTGTTTCCAATTTGGTACCTTTTTGAGTTTTGCTCGGAGTGAATCGATGTATTCTGTCGCCTTAGAGCCTTCTTTGAGTTCTTGTAACTCTTTTTCCATGTTGTTTATCAATTCGGCTTTTTTGTTATGTTTCTTCATTCCCATATTTTGCTCCAAAATAGTTTTGCTTCCCTTGCATCCGGTTGTTGACATGTCTACTTGCATTCTCCTCGTACTTGTTGGTATGTTTCTTTTTCAGTTTCTGCCTTGACTGTTTTCCAGCCTTAGTTCTTGAGAGAGGGTAATATGGTCTTCTTTTCAGACATAATTTTCTTTTAATCTCAACATTTTTTTTTTCTTCGTGCGGTAGTCTTTGTTCTGAAGTGTTTGGGTGTGTGGTTTTTTCGATTGCTATTGCTTTGCATTTAATTCGGTTTTTTCAGTATTCAACATCTCGATTATGGTATTAAGGTCTTGTTGATATGATTCCCTATTCATTTGTTGGTGTATTTCAAATATTTCAATGTCAATTCTAATATTTCAAGGTCACACTTTCTTTGTGTAGGGTTGCTCCTAAAATAACGGTGAAATGCATGTTTATTGTCTTCCCTAGTCCATTTTCTGGATTAGTGTCTCTGATTTGAGTGGTTGCTTCGTTCGTCGTTTGTGTACCGGAAAAAAGAACAACCAATATTCACATGATGCCAATCGGGTTCTTCATGTTAGCTATCAATTATTATTATTAGTATTAGTATTATTAGTATTATTCACTCATTAGAGCTTTTCACATCAGCGTTAGCCGATGGTCTTTCACTGGAGTCTGAGTGATAGCAAGTCTCCTCAAATCTCCTGGACTCTTCTCAGTATTCTGGCCGTTTTCAACAATGCTGTCGTTTGGATGGTCTCCACTCGTCCGCCAACTTCCAAGTCCTCTAGCAATCCTTTAGTTACTGTTCCAAACGCACCAATTACAATTGGTATAATTGTCACCTGCATGTTCTACAGTTTTTTCAATTCCCTAGCAAGGTCGAGGTACTTATCCTTCTTTTTTAATTATTATTATTTACTCCTTTAGAGTTTTTCACATCAGTATTAGCTGATGGTTTTTCACTGGAGTTTGAGTGACAGCAAGTCTCATCAAGTCTCCAGAACTCGTATCAGTATTCTGGCCGTCTTCAGCAATGCTGTCGTTTGGATAGTCTCTACTCGTCCGCCAACTTCCAAGTCCTCCAGGCCCTTAAATAATCCTTTAGTTATTGTGCCTAACGTACCAATCACAATTGGCACAATCGTTACTTTCATGTTCCACAGTTATTTTTAATTCTCTAGCAAGGTCGAGGTACTTATCCTTCTTTTCCCTTTCCTTCAGATTTATTCTGTGGTCCGCCGGGACAGCAAAGTCAACAATTTTGCAGATTTATTATTATTATATGCGAGTTTTTCACACCAGTTTTAACGGATAGTTTTTCATGGAAATCTGAATGATAGCAAGTTTCCTCGGGTCTTTGTTTTGTTTTTTTTTTTACTTCTACGTCAAATTCTAGGCATTTGACCTCCTTTTTGCTTACTTTTATTTTCCCTCTAAGGTCTGCTGGAACAGCAAAATCCTCTTGATGATTAGTTCTTTTCTTCTTCTTCTTATTATTATTATTACTGGAATGCAGATATAACAAAATCATCTTGATAATTAGTTATTTTCTTATTATCATTATTATTATTATAATTACTATTATTATTGGAATGCATATATAACATCGGTGGTTGAAACTGATCATCATTATCATAATCATTGTCTTAAAAAAAGTGGGTGTATAGATTTGTCTTATATCAGAAAAGCCATTGCATTTGAGTTTCCTTTGTAAGATCTTTTTAAATTTCGTGTTTATACAACAAGAAGAAGAAGACGAAGAAGAAGAAGAACAAGTTACATATTCAAATTAGGGTCACCCTGACTCGTAACAAGAAGGAAAATCGTTGATTGGTTTACGCGCTTCGGTTTTAGCCAATCCTTTGTTTCTATTCCTTGCACATTGTGTGGTTTCGAAAACCTTATTACAGCTTCACGCTTTGTTGTTAAATCACAAATCATTACAATTTTTTAAATAACTTCCTACGAATTTCTTCACATTTCATATTTCACATTAAATTTTATCTCATTATGTTATCATCAAAAAATGTAAAACAAGCATCTTTGGAAGAATTTTTAGTAATTGCAATTAGAACTCGCTTAGAGTCGCCCCGTTTAGTGTTGGTAGCGTTCTTATTTTAAACATTCTTGAAAACGATTTAGTAATGTTATTTAGTAATGTTAAATTTCCAAATTAAAAAAAAAATAAATAAGGTAGCATTCAGCTATTTTTTTTAAATTTTGTTTACGAGAAAATCTAAATTTCTGAATGATAATGTAATCTAAATTTCAAGCAAATACACGACCACGAGTAATCAATGAAATTAATTCATTGAAAATAATTACAGCCCAAGGCAACTATTATTAATAGAAATAATTTGCACAGTTCTTCAAACAGATATATTTGATCCGTAAATGGGACCCTAACAAGTAAAACCGCTTCGGGTCTGAGTGGACCTGAGAGTGACGACAATTAAGGAATACTCCACACTCCCCAGAGCTTAAGAACTGAAGCCTCACAACTGGGTTCAGTTTAGTGTCATATCCAGGATACCCCTTTTGGTGAGACCTACTCTTCAGCAATGGATCCAATCAAAGTATTCTAGGCTTCGCCAATATGTTCGTTTTTTTTGTTTTTTTTTGTTTTTGTTTTTTTGGGGTTTTTTGCGATATCACATTTACCTCAGAAAAAGCAAAATATTTTTTTGGTAACTAAACATCCAGGTTTCATGAAATATAACTTAAACAAACTAGATTAGATTATTTAAATTGAGGTTATTTTTTCTTATCCATGCAGGGAGAAATATTATGGAATAATCAAATATTGAGGGAAACATAATTTCTCGCGTCTAATATGTTATTAGTTTATTTACTGCTAAATAAAAAAATGTAAATGAACATATTCTAAATGTGCTAATTCCATAAGATTTGCTTGAATTTGAACATAATGAAGATAATAAATTTCTATAAACCCGTTAGATTATTTTATAATGTTATTATAACTTCAATTTGTTTTCTAATTTTATTATAATTTCAAATCATTGGGTATAACATCAAACTGTGTGATGTTGTTATTTATAAAGTTTTTCTTTCTTTTATGGGAGTGGGGGCTTTTTTGTTTTCTGTTTTTGTTTTGTTTTTTTTGTTTTTTTGTTTTTTCTCCGAATAATGTAGTATATGTTATCAACAGCTCTTGTGGGTTGTAAGAGTTAATTCAGTCAACCAATTTCAGTTCATGAAAATTTTTCTTCGTCTCAGAGGTAGAAAATCTGTACATTCATTCCGATTCATTTCGGAGCATAAGTTCAAGAAATGACGTTAGACGTGGGTATCGTGGAGACAGCCCTCGATGCCAATCCTCTCTGTCTGGCTGACTGTTGTCCGTCTGACTGGCCCCTTCTGCTCTGACTGGCACTTTCTGTTCTGAGGGCTGAAATGCTCTCTTTTTATATCAGTCTGAAATACCGCGGAAGGGGTCCGACGGGTTTTGGGGGACTACACAGGTTCTTTGTTAACTTCTCCCCAGTTACTCCGACCTCTCTTAGTCTTTGCCAATTACCAATACTCAATCAAAAAGGTGTCTATGAGGAATCTATCCTCCTGCCCTCTCAATAATGTTTTCCAAATAAGGAAGCTTAATTCCGCCTTTCTTTAAATTTTACCTACTGCCAACACTCATCAAAAGAGGTCGGTGTCTATGAGGACTCAATCCTTTAACTCTCTCAATAATGTTTTCCAAGTAAGGAGTCTTTGTTTCTGCTTTCTCATTGTTTGACCAGATGATTCCACCAATTTTTACAAAATCATACTTTAAGATAGTTATCTTTATCGGCAAGGCGATTATATAACCCTAGTACTTATGGCCTGCGTTCCATCAACACCTTTCTATTGTTTCTCGAAACGACGTCTAATATTTTCTTTCTATCCTTACCATAATGATTCGTGATATTTTCCTATCTTGATCCATTATTTTCAAACTCTTTCTTTTTTTTCTTTTCTCGAGGATATTACCTTGCCATGACATACGATATGTTCGTTAGTCACAATTGGCATCCACTTATCTTTTAATTTTTCGTTATTTTCTCAAAACATTTTTTTAAACATTTCGCTAGTATGTTTCCCACACCTGAAGCTTTAGATAAATAATTACATCTTCATTGTCTCTAAATTCGGTCACATCTGGATCTTTAAGTGAATTACTCAATTCCATTGTGTCTGATTTTGGTTATCTCTCATGCCAAAATCAGAGATTAACCTTTTTCAGCTTGGTTAACGTTTCTTCTAAAAAAAAATTTAAATACAGAATTTTATTTTGTCTATTAACTCTTCTCGGCGGCTGATAACATAAACTTTCGGATTAACCCTTTTTTCTCTCTTTCCGAATCATCTATTTCGTCACATAATGACACTTGACATTAGAACTTTGAATAGAATTGGTCAATTACCTGAGCTGACAGCGTCTGCGGCAGAAAACAAAATAGACATGGTATGCATGCAAGAAGATACATACTACCATAACGAACAAGAAATGAAATACCACGATACCGGCAATGGATGGACGTTTGTCTCAGCAACTACATGGAAAACCTCCGTCAATGCTTTCATATGACGGCTAGTAATGCTTCTCAGACCTCGTGTCCTTAAGTCACTTAATAGCGTCGAGAAAATGCAACCGAGAATGGTGGCAGCTACATTTAACGGTAATCCCTGCACGACAATCATCTCCTGCTACAGTCCCACCAATGCCAATGATGAAACGGACATCATCACATTCTACAAGGAAGTATCTTCCCTTGTCCGTAATATTCCCAAACATAACCTTCTAATCATCGGTGAAGACATGAAGGCTTAAACAGATAAAGACGAAAATAACAAATTCCGCTTACACAACTAGTCAAACAAAAATTAGGAACATTGTCGGGATTTTGGGGGTCGTAACTAAAATCCGACTTTAAAACAAATTAATGAAACAAAAACTAATGGATGTAAAGGATCCTATGCTAATAAATTAGTTGGAGCTAAAAAAAACAACAATTGAGACATTTATTCCTCAAGTTACAAATGCTTTATTCTACAAACGGACAAAAACAGTATACAGCTAGGGCCACATAAAGGTCCTTATCATATTCACCCAACCCCTTTCACTCGGGCAAGATATGACACAAGGTCAATTTTTAAGTGGAGTTTAACAGGTTTGAATTCAGAGTTTTCCTTCTCCTAGACTAGTTGCCTTACCAAGGCTGAAGAACCCAGTCTGCCCTACTATTTACCCATAGCTGGAGGGAGGATAATTGGATTCATACCTTTCCCAAGGGTATTAGTGCTATGTGAAATGCAATCAGTCTCGTCCAGTATTTGAACTCGTGTGGCCGTGTCCATTTCCTACGACGATAACCATTACACCACGGGCACCTCCATAAAGGTTCTTATCCAGGAAATCATTCATTAACAATATATACATAAAACAAAAGTAACATTAAATATATTAGCAAAAATTAAATATCTCTTGAAACGCAGTTTCTTCCAAGCAGCGGTCGTGTCGATAATACTATATGGATGCACTACACGGACGCTAACTAAATGTATGGAGAAAAAGCTTGACGGCAACTACACAAGAATGCTGCGAGCAATACTGAACAAGTCCTGGAGACAACACCCCACAAAGCAGCAGCTATACGACCACCTACCACCCATCACGAAAACTATCAAAATTAGACGAACCAAACATGCGGTACACTGCTGGAGAAGCAGAGACGAGCTCATAAGGGATGTGCTCCTGTGGACCCCTTCACATGGCTGAGGAAAGGCAGGGCGACCAGCTCGAACCTACATACAGCAGCTCTGTGTGGATACAGGGTGTAACCCTGAAGACCGGCCGGAAGCGATGAACGATAGGGAGGGGTGGCGAGAGAGGGTCAGGGATACCCGTGGCGATGGCACGTCAAGATGATAATGATGACTCTCCTGTAAAAGGCAGAAATTAGCTCCTATTTTCTCTCCTACAGGGAGAAAGCTAAATACTTCTTAGTTCTTAGTGTCCGTGGGGAGAGCTTGTAGTTTCGTCGAAGACCTCTTCTTTTTTCTTTCGATTCTTGACTTTTTTCTTTTGCTTCTTCTTTTTTCTTTTTTTTTCTTTCTTAATGTCTGGGTGGGGGGAGCTTGTAGTTTGGTCGGAGATCTCTTCTTTTTCTTTCGTTTCTTTACTCTTTTCTTTTTCTTTTTCCATTTTCCTTCTTTCTTTTTCTTTCTTCCTGTCTTTTTCTGTTCCGAATCTACAAGTCCTTTTGACCTGAATTATTCCGATTTGTTTTGCCGAGAGATAGCTAATAAAGAAATTGGCAACTTCTATTCAGCATATCATAGATACTTACCCGTCTCTCTGCTTGACCAGAAAAGTGAGCTTCTACTCGAATACCTCTCTGAAAATACCAGTCTCTCTGCTTGGCTATTTGAAATAAAATTTCTGCCAGGAGTTATCTCTGGCACGTCCTCACCCTACGATGTGTTATCGAAAAAAAGAGCCGAAAATTTTCCTCCTTCTCTTCTTTCCAAAAAAGTACCCTTGTTTAATCCCCCACCACAATAACAGCAGCAAGCTCACAACATTTCAGCCAATCCGATGCCAATAAGAGCAGCCCTGTCCTTTTCTGCCACACTCTTGGTGGGTGAACCAAAAATAAACTTTTACAACCCGCTACTCTGTTATTAAAATAGCAAACCGTTACTCTTCCCTCAGTGAATAAGTCCGTCTCTAAAAAAAATTTACAACATTCAACAAACTTCTCAATTGAAAACAGACTAATATGGCTTAATATTAAATTCCAGAAAAGAAATGGAAAACTACACCAACCCAAATAATGCTAAAGCACAGATGGATTACATACTCATAAATAAGAAATGGATAAATAGCGCTCTGAACTCTGAGGCATATTCCACTTTTGAAGGAATATCTTCCAATCACAGAATAGTCATAGTATAGATATACCGGAATCAACACAGAAATAAAACATAAACGGCCAAAACCACACAATACGATAGGTCCTCACTTTACAATAAAGATATTAGTAATAAATATACGGTAATTGTTAAAAATATCAATATCCTTCTGGAGATATTTGAAACACTTACTCCGAATGACGAATACGAAAACTTCGTCAACGCCTACATGGAAGCAGCAGCAGCAGCAGAATTCATACCAATCAAACCAAGAACCAAGTGTAAAGTTCCATGAGAGTCATTAATAGTTAGGAAAAAACGAGATAACGTGAAAACACCATCCTTATATGATAAAAGAAACCTAACAAATGCCAACGCTCAGAGACTTAAGAAGGCACAAAAAGAACTGGCTAATAAATACCAAAAAGAACAAGAATACATTCAAGGTCAAATCGATAAAACAAAAAACTCGGTTGAAGATAGACAATCACCAACAGCATGGCAGACAGTAATTAAAGTTAGTAAAAGGAAGCGCACCTCGACACCACAATAGAAATATGGACAAAGAGCTGCATTTTCCCCTTCCCTAAGAAAGGTGACTTCGAAATCATCAAGAATTACAATGGCATAACACTTACTTCTATGACGGTTAAGGTTTATAATACTCTGCTTCTTAATCACACCGAATCAGAAATTGAGAAAATTTTTAGAAAAAAATCACGAATCAGACGATATCCTGCAGAAACTATTACGGATACAGACTATGCTGATGATAAAGCACTTCTTGCATGTACACCTACCCAAGCCGAATTCCTGCAGTAGAAGGCCAGAACAAGCTGCAGGAGGCATTGGTTTCCGCGTAAATGCGGACAAAACGGAGCAAAAATTTTTAATCAAGAAGGAACCATTTCCACTATAAATAACGATTCTCTGAAATTAGCGGATAAGTTCACACATCTTGGCTGTAGCGTCTACTGAAAGTGGTGTCAAAATGCTCCCAGCAAAGACGTGAACTACTATCAATTGGCTATCGATCATAAGGAAATCTGATCAATCCGATAAAATAAAACAGGATTTCTTCTTAGCAGTCGTGTCAGTACTACTGTACGGATGCACCACATAGACGCTGATAAAGAAAAGGCTAGACCGGAACAACTCAAGAATGCTACGAGCTATTTTGAACAAATCCTAGAAGCAACACCCCACGAAACAACAGCCGTACGGCTACTGATCTAAAACTAACCAAATAAGACGAACAAGATATGCGGGACACTGCTGGAGAAGCGAGGACAAACTCATAAGTGACGTTCTTCTATCGACCCCTTCACATTGACGTACCTGTGTTGGCCGACCAACAAAAATTTACCAACAACAGCTCTCTGCGGATACAAAATGTAGTCTGGAAGACCTTCCGAGAGATATGAATGATAGGGACGGATGGAGAGAGAGGGGGGAGAGAGAAAGAGTCAGGGAAATCTGTACCAGTATCATGACTTGATGATATAGAATAAAAGATTTTTGAAAAAAATAAATAAATAGATAAAAAAATTGAATTTGAATTGCATCTTAATCAAAACAAATACTTTATTAGTCTCTTGAAAAGGACCACGATGTCCAAAAAACATGTCAAGAAAACAAAACCTTAGAACATCACAATGAAATTTATTTGTGGATCTATTTGTGTATATATATATATATATATATATATATATATATATATATCCGAGTGTTGATTTTTATGATGTTTTATATTCACATATTGGTTTTTTTAAGTTATAAATTCAAATGTTCTTTTGTTTTGTTTATATATATATATATATATATATATATATATATATATATATATATATTGTATCACAAAAGTTAGTACACCCCTCATATTTCTGCAGATATCTCTTCATGGGACAACACTGACAAAATGACACTTTGGCACAATAAAAAGTAGTCTGTATGCAGCTTATATAACAGAGTTGATTTATTTTCCCCTCAAAATAACTCAAAATATAACCATTAAAACCTAAACCCGTGCCAACAAAAGTGAGTACACCCCTTAGGGAAAGTTGTCAATATTAACATACACCATGTCAACTGTCAATATTTTGTGAGGCCACCACCATTATCCAGAACTGCCTTTACTCTCTTGGGCATGGACTTAAGATGAGCTTCACAGGTAGCCACTGGAATGCTCTTCCACTCCTCCATGATGACGTCGCGGAGCTGGCAGATATTTGAGACTTTGCGCACCTCCACCTTCCGCTTGAGGATCCCCCAAAGATGTTCTATTGGGTTCAAGTCGGGAGACATGCTTGGCCAGTCTATCACCTTTACTCTCAGCCTCTTCAGTAAAGCAATGGTCGTCTTGGAGGTGTGTTTGGGGTCATTGTCATGCTGGAACACTGCCCTGCTACCCAGTTTCTGAAGGGAGGGGATCATGCTCTGCTACAGTATTTCACAGTACATGTTGAAGTTCATGTTTCCCTCAATGAAATATAACTCTCCAACACCTACAGCACTCATGCAGCCTTGGACCCTGACATTCCCACCACCATACTTGATTGTAGGCATGACACACTTATCTTTGTACTCCTCTCCTGGTCGCCGCCACACATGCTTGAAGCCATCAGAAAAATAACAAATTAATCTTCATCTCATCAGACCATAGGACATGGTTCCAGTAATCCATGTGCTTTATTTACATGTCTTCAGCAAACTGTTTGGATGCTTTCTTGTGTATCATCTTCAGAAGAGGCTTCCTCCTTGGGTAACAGCCATGCACACCAATTGGATGTAGAGTGCGGCGTATGGTCTGAGCACTCCTCAATCCCTGCAGCAATGCTAACAGCATTCCTACGCCGATCTTTCAAAGAAAGCATTTGCATGTAACGCTCAGCACGTGCGCTCAGCTTCTTTGAACGACCTACCCGAGCCCTGTTCTAAGTGGACCCCGCACTTTTAAAACGCTGGATGATCTTAGCCACTGTGCTGCAGCTCAGTTTCAGGGGTGTTGGCAATCTTCTTGTAGCCTTGGCCATCTTCATGTATCGCAACAATATGTCTTTTAAGATCCTCAGAGAGTTCTTTGCCATGTGTTGCCATGTTGGAACATTCAGTGACCAGTATGAGAGAGTGTAAGAGCTGCACTACAAATTTGAACACACCTGCTCCCTATGCACACATGGGCCTAGTAACACATGGGCCTAGTAACACTAATGAATCACATGACATTTTGGAGGGAAAATGACAAGCAGTACTCAATTTGGGCATTTAGGGGTGTAGTTTCTTAGGTGTGTACTCACTTTTGTTGGCAGGGGTTTAGCTTTTAATGGTTATAGTTAGAGTTATTTTAAGCGGGAAATAAATTAACTCTGTTATATAAGCTGCATACAGACTACTTTTCATTGTGTCAAAGTGTCATTTTGTCAGTGTTGTCCCATGAAAAGATATATTTAAATATCTGCAAAAATAAGAGGGGTGTACTCACTTTTGTGATACACTGTATATATATATATATATATATATATATATATATATATATATATATATTCGAGTGTTAGTTTTTTAAAAAGTCATATATTCAACTGTTGATTTTTAAAAAAGAGTTATGAATTCGAATGTTGACTTTAAAATCTTTTATATTCAAATGATATTTTTAAGTTATATATTCAAATGTTTGTTGCTTTTTTAAGTATATATTCGAATGTTGGTTTTAAAAAAGAGTCATATACATCACATACTGTTTTTTTTATTGTTTTTTTTTAATTATATATTCAAATGTTGTTGTTTTTTAAGTTACACATTTGAATGTTGGTTTGAAAAAATTACATATTTTATTTTATAAAGTTCGAATGATGTTTTTTAAAAAGGTTATATATTCTAATATTTTTAAAGCCATGTATTCAAATGTTGTTTTGTAAAAAAGAAGTTATATATTTGAATGCTATTTTAAGTTGTATATTCAAATGTTGCTTTTTTTAAGTTATTTATATGAATGTTGATATTTAAATCAGTCAGACCTTGTCTACTTGAAAAACTGCTGCTAAACAATCTTCTCATTTCCTCAATTAAGTTTTACTACGGATTAACCAAACAATAAATACCTGGTTCAACCATTTTAAACTTCAAAACTTAGCGATGATATCATAATATTTTCTTTTTAAAAAACAGAAAGGCAAGATGATTGGTCAGTTGCTAATTTGAAATAATCGTGAACATGCATTTTTTTTTCTTGATCTGTCGGGATTTTATAACTGCACTGAATTATCATAAAAGGGTCTTATGCATCCTCGAGTGACGTGGGAGGTGGGGATTGAGGGAAGTGGGGGTCTGATTCATTTCTATCGTAAGGACATTAATGTGAAAGTTATATATGCAGGAATTTGAATTGGAACAAACTTCGCCAACCGCATTTTCTCTGACGTTATTAACTGTGGCAGTCAAAGCTTTCAAATTAGCATTATTATTTGTTCGAAGGCGGAACGACCTCATCGCTTTTCTTCTTATCTTGTCAGTTGGTTGTTTAAATGAAAGACACCTGCTATCACTGGTTAATGCAGCGACTTAACGTTATAATACCTCTCATAAGACTAGTAAGAACAGTTACGGAAATACTCTTTCTCGGTTACTCCTTCTCTCTTTTTATATTACATCGTCCTTCTTTTCCGGCTTTCTTCCTTCTCTTCCTCCTCTTCTTCCTCCTTTTTCTTCTTTTCTTCTACTTTTTCTTTTTTTTATCTTCTTCTTCATCTTTTCTTCTTTGTCCTTTTTCTTCTTTATCTTTTTTCTTCTTCCTTTCCTCTTCTTTCTTTTTTTTCCTTTCTTTTTCTTTTTTTCTTATTCTTCCTTTTTTTCATTTTTCTTCTTTTCTTCCTCTTCTTTCCCCTCTTTTTCTGCGTCTTCCTTTTCTTATTCTTTTTCTTCTTTTTTCTTCTTTTCTTCTTCTCTTCTGCCTCTTTTTACTTTTCTTCTTGTTTTAACCCTATTTTTCCTTTTCTTATTCTTTTGGTTATTTCTTTTCTTTTTTTTCTATTCGTCTTCTGCCACTTCCTCTTCTCTTTCTTCTTGTTCTTCTTCTTGTTCTTCTTCTTTGTTGTTGTTATCCCTTTTCCTATTCTTCTTCTTGTTCATCTTCCGGTCCTTTCTTTTTTATTCTTTCTTTCTTCATCTTTTTTTTTCTTATTCTTCTTGTCTGCTTTTCCTTCTTTATATTTTCTTCTTTTCCTTTACTTCTTTTTCTTCCTCTTCTCCCATCTCTTTCAACATTTTTCTCTAAAATGCGCATCTGTGTTAATTAGCATAAATAAATCTGGAAAACATTTGACGTTTACAAAAATCTGTTGTAGTAAGAAAAACAAGATTGCTGACCTGCTGTCGAATGCATCCGGGTCACAGTGTCAAATTAGAATATCTTGGATTGTTGATTCGTGAAACTCAAAGAGAAGAGAAAATGGAAAAGGTTGTCACTTGGTCTCCAGAAGTGTAAGAAATGGACAAACATGCATTTTCAATTTTGCTTCAACGTTTTTTATATTTTGCTAAATTAGACCCGCCTATTGAGGGTCTTTCACCGTCTCTTATTGAAAGTGGAAAGTCTTTGCCTTTTTTATTAAAGTCTCTATCAAAGCTCACCCCCGACTTCCACTTGGGGCTCCTAATCGTTAAGAATTCAAATCACAGATGCTTGCTCCGTTCGCTTGTCTGAAAACCAACTGTTAAAAATCCTAAATTAACTTTCTTATCCCTTATCAAATTGAGGTCAGCTTTTTGACCTCTTCCTGTCTGTCAAAACTTCAACACCTGTGCTCGAGCTGAGAACATCAGAGGTGGAAATGCCATTACATACCATTGTTGTAGCTGTTGAAGTAGTTGCTTCCATCCTACCGGCGCCAACCATCGGGGTTCAAGCCCACATTAAAAGCCATTTTTTTTTTTGCTTGGAAGACTGGAGCAGCATAATCTCCCAGTCTACACCGCGTAGTAACACCGTTTATGTTTACGTCAGACTAAGTTCAATATTTTTTAATATCTAATATTCTATATGATATTGATTATTAACTCTTTCTAGATTTGATACTATAAGCCCTTTTGTACCTAGGTGCATATATAGGTTGGTTGGTTGGTTGGTTGGTTGGTGTTTATTGCATATCAGCCTTTGTAGGTTATCTAATGTTGGTTGGTTGGGTTTTATGGCATATCAATCTTTGGAGGATATTTAATGCCAAATCCATTTTTATACAAATAACCAGTTCTATTTCAAACAATTTATTTTAGCATGAACACACAGTTTAATTGTCAAAACTTTTCTATTTCAAGCTATTCAGTTTATTCAAACAGTTCTAATTCAACCAATTCAGTTAAGTATAAGTATAGATTTTATTTACACATAGTTATATGTCAAAACAGTTCTATATCAAACAATTCAGTTTAGTGTAAGTACAATTTCAATGTCAAAAACAGTTCCATTTCAAACATTTCAGTTTAGCATAAATACGCTGTTCAAATGTAAGTAAACAGTTTAATTGTCAAAAATATTTCTATTTCAAGCTATTCAGTTAAGTCAAACAGTTCTAATTTAAACAATTCAGTTTAACATAAGTATGCTGTTTAGTTCTATTTAACCCATAAAAAGGGCCCTATCCGGCGCTACCATTCCGGGCCAGAGTGGGCCTAGGAGCAATGGCAATGAAAGGGTGCTCTGCATTCCCCAAAGCTCCTGCACCACTAAAACCTCACCATCAGATTGTTTTGTTTCATATCCAGGACAATCGTTGGGGGGGTTACTCATCGGATGCCGTCGGTGTATTCTATAGTCCCAGCCGATTGGGCAATACACAAAGTTAATGTCCAAACAGTTTTATTTCAGATAATTCATTTTAGCATAAGTACACAGTTTAGATGACAAAACAGTTCTATTTCGATCAATTCAGTTTTGCATAAATACACAGTTTAAATACAAAAGCAGTAAATTCCAGAAACCATGGTTTAGTTCTATTTAATCCATGGATAGGACCCTATCAGGTGCTACCACTCCTGGCCAGAGTGGATCTGGGAGCGATGGCAATAAAGGGGTACTCCGCTTCCCCAAAAGCTCCAGCATTATTGGAACCTCACCATTAGATTGTTTAGTGCCATATCCATAACACTCGTTCTGGGTGGGATCTTACTCCTCAGCAGAGAAGCAGCCCCAGCCAATTGGACACACGTTATTTAATGTCAAATCCATTTTCATACAAATAATCAGTTCTATTTCAAACATTGACGTTTAGCATACAAAAACAGATTTATTTCAAACTATTCGGTTTCGTATAAGTATGCAGTTTAAATGTAAGTACACCATTTAATTGTCAAAAACATTTCTATTTCAAGCTACGAGGATAATTAAATAAGTTTCCAGACTTTTTTTCGTATGGGCACTTTTATTGATAGAATACACATGAAACTCTGGTCCCTTTCGAAGTAATCTCCAACGGCTGCAATACATTTATTGTATCGTTCCAACAACTTCTGGAAGGCCCCATGGAAGTCCTCTTGTGTGAGCGTGTCAATCACCTTCGTCACAGCCTCTTTCATCTCCTCACAACGACAGCCTGTGAGCTTAGGGAATAACCAAAAGTCACAGGGAGCAAGGTCTGGACTAGCGGGAGGCTGAGGAAATGTCTTGATGCCCATCTTGGTCAAATAGTCTGTAACAAGGATGGAGTTGTGGACTGGTGCATTGACCTGGTGGAAATGACACTGACCCGATTTGAAAAGTGCTGGGCCTCTTCCCTAGTAATCTCTTTCTTAACTCCCTTAAAACCTCAACATAGTAACCCTAACACTTTGGCCAATCAATTCTGGTATATTGACTTCCTTACTCCTCCCACACCTCTCATCATCCCTCACAGACTCTCTGCCTTCTTTGAATCTCTTATGCCACTCAAAAACTGATGCTCGATTCATACAAGATGGTCGAAAAGCAGTCTGAAGCATTCCATACGTTTCTGGGGCATTTTTTCCAATTTTAAAATACAATTTTATTGCATATTGTTCTTCTAAAGTGTCCTGACGTCCAGATTGCATTTTTGAAATTCACCAACTGTGAAAATCAGGCTTTAGTAGGATGTATTCCAATTGCTGTTGTAGCCGTTCATTTGAACCTGAAATCATAAAAATTGGTCAGTCATCTCATAAGATGTATAGCAATAACATAGTGAATTTTCAAGAGTCTACATCAATTTTAAATGCCTGTACAAAAAAGTCTGGAAACTTATTGAAGGCACTACGTATTCACTTTAGTCAAACAGTTCTTCTTCAAACAATTCGGTTTCGTATAAGTATAGTTTTTGTCCCCACACAGTAAAATCACAAAACAGTTCTATTTCAAGCCATTCAGTTTAGCATAAGTACGCTGTTTAAATATCAAAACATTTCTATTTCAATTAACTCCGTTTAGTTCTATTTGATCCATAGACAGGACCTTATCAGGGGTTACCACTCCAAGCCAAAGTGGACCTGGGTTCGATGATAAAGAAGGAGTACTCCACATTCCCCAAAGTTTCAGCATTACCGGAGCCTCACCATCAGATTGTTTAGTGTCATATCAGGACACTCGTTGAGGGAGTCTTACTCCTCTGCAAAGATGCAGTCGGTGTATTCTACTGCCCCAGAAGACTGGGCAAGCATATATAGGGTATTTCAGAACATTCTATATCATTTGAAAAGTTCAGAGTGTTTTAGAAAAATTAATATTACTTCTTAATCTAATAACTTGACCATGTAAAGAAACATCTCAAAATTCTGTGTTTAATTTTAAATGCCATTTCTTTTCCAGTGAATGGCACTTATTTTGCTGAAAAAAAAAGACACGAGAAGATTAAACATTAAACAAAAGTTTTAGGTGCTTCTACAAATGCTATTAAAATTTGGATTCATTTGAACGTGAATCGATCGAGTTGTTAGATTACAAAGTAATAACAATTTTTCTGGAACTCTCTTTACATCTCAAATTACATTAATTTTTCTAAAACACCATGTATTTAGGTGTTATAATACCTATGCATGTAGATACGATTCTGTTTATATTAGTATGTATGCGTATTGGCATAGCGTATTTATGAGTATGTGCATGTGGGTGCGAACGATTCTGTACATGTGTGTGGGCATAGGCATGATGTATATGTAAATATGTATATGAATGCGTGTATAAAGCAGTACCACAAAGATAAGTGAACAAGATAGAAAAATCGACAGATTTTAATTGATGATAAAATAGAAAGAGTGGGATTTCTCGCTGGGGATGAAAGGTTTAGTCTCTCACTGTCCATCATAAACAGAAATCTTCGGCACTAGTCTGGTCGAAGATCAATAGACAAGGGTATCATTTTTAAGGTGCTTTAACCCTGAGGGGTCCACGTGGAAAAACGTTTTTCTTTTACGGAATTCGGGGTTCCATATATTCTAGAGAGCAGCCAGGAGTTAAACAGATCAGTGGTGACCCAGATAAATGGCTGTTGAGAAGGATGGGATCACTCCCCCTGTCCACAGTCTTCTATAGATAATCACAAGAAGAGTAAATCCAAGAAACCAGATTTATAGTCCACTCACTTTGGACTGCGAAGTCACCTAACCAGGATAAAGTGAATAAAGAAGCAATAAGCATTTTCACAAATTTTTTCATCTTTTTATTCTTTGTGAGGTTGATCCGTGGATTACAGTTTTGACCAAAACCTGTGTCCAAATAACCTTATCTTAAAAACCAACACAACCTGGGTTAGGTTGGGTTTCTACGTTTAATGACATATCAACCTTTGTGAGTTATGTAATTGCAAAGCCATCCTTGTAGAAGAAAACAGGGATACAGTTTAACCCTAGATGGTGGGATAAGGGGTTTCATACATTTCCCAAGAGCATTAGACCGAAAAGGGACATTGTAGTGTAACTGGTGTTACTCGCTTACATCTACGCCACAGTCCAGCAGTTTTGCCATTACTCCACAGGAACTCGCCCTCACAACATGAGATTGAGGTCATTTAGTAAGTAAAAATAGATAGACTACGAACGGTACTGCTGCACAAAAGCGTCAGTCAGATTTATCAAATACGTCCGTATAGAACTAAATCTAATGATCCGAATTGTACGAAGGGGTGTAAACGCCATATAAATGAGTTGTCAATTTTTCCTATGTCTTTTTAAAATTAGTTCGCATTTAGAAATAATTTCAGTCAGGAGAGTTTTTGTATATAAAAAAAAATGTTAAAAACGCTGAACATGAAAATTCCAATTTTACACTTCAGTACTATATTAGTGACTGCATTCTTCAAGAAACAACACTAAAGTATTTGAGAGAGTTCCCGGGCGAAATGGCAAACGTACTAGACTGCGACATCGAAGTAAGCGAGTCCGAACTCCAGTCGCGCTATTAGGTTCACTTTCGGATTAATACCCCGGGGAAAGGTATGAAGTAATACCCTGGGGAAAGATATGAACCTTTGTGTTAAGTAATACCACAAGAGTTCTGTTCTACAAGAGTGGCTTTGGTATTAAATAACCCACGAAGGTTGATTTGCCATTAACCAGAGATAACAAACCAAACGAGATAGATAATGAAAGACCGAAGAAGAGAATGATTTGATTTGGTTCTTTGTTTATGGCATATCAACTTTCGTGGGTTATTTAATGTCGAAAATCATCCTTGTAGAAGAACATTTATAGTACTATTCAACACATTGCTTGAAAGATAATGGGTTCATGCCTTTCTCAAGGGTACTAGTACGAAAGTGAACGTAATAGCGAGACTGAGTTCGAACGAGTGCTCTGTTGGTTAAATGGGAAGAAATATTTATTTATCAGAATGTCGACCATTTGGTGAAACCTAATACGGCAGTAAATCTAGCAAAAACTGAAAGTGATTGGTGTTATATATATATATATATA